>JAOEHX010003121.1:0-15485 GCA_025448015.1 Bolborhynchus lineola
GGGGGGGGCTG
The DNA here is from genome assembly GCA_025448015.1 of Bolborhynchus lineola. Classification (NCBI taxonomy): domain Eukaryota; kingdom Metazoa; phylum Chordata; class Aves; order Psittaciformes; family Psittacidae; genus Bolborhynchus; species Bolborhynchus lineola. Next base: position 12 of record JAOEHX010003121.1, read on the forward strand.
ACATGGCTTTGTGTGGTTGATGCTCCCCTGAAAACAATTTGTATCCTGTTAATAGAATTAGTAAATATTTGTAGCTCCCTTTGAAGCCCGTGTCCCCAGGGGATGTATGGGAAGGGGGGCCAGAGAAATTAAAGAGACAAGTTACTGCTTTAGTCATCCCGTCCCCTTCCCCCAGCCTCTTTCTTTCATTATCTACCTCCTTTATGAAGACACTAAACAGACAAATTGGAGGTTTGAAGCCAGGCTTGCGCTGCTGTGTGCGGAAGTGACAGGGGTGGTACATGGGCTGGGGGGGAGAAGCAGGCCTGATAGCTGCTAATGCAAAAGCCATTCATGTCTAATGAGCCCATTTGGGAGCCAAGTTCCTGAGTGGTGATGGGTTCTGGCCAGGTGCCTTGGGATAGTGGCAGGGACCTTCAGCCTGGGCACTGCCCCAATGTGGCTCCAGCCAGTAAGGTTTGGCTTGTGTGGCTAATAGAATGACGGTCTTTCAGCTCCATCACACAACAAGTGACCATAAAGTGTGAATGCACAGAACCTCCCATCTTCAAATCCCTCTTTCTTCTTCCCATGTAGTGTTATAAACTGTTAAAGGACACAAAGGATGAAGAAAGTGATCTCAGATTGGAAAACTGAGTCATGTAGGGCTGAGACATTTCATTTCCCGTTATTATTTGTGATTCACTTCTTCACAGATGCACAGACTGAGGTTAGATCACCTGCAAGTTTTTAGGTGGTGGCCACGTTCCAGCTCTTTGCCTCCAACAGCTGGCAGTTGAAGTGCATGTGAGTGATGAGGGCCACCCAAAAGGAGGATCAAGTTTGAAACGGTAGAAATTCGAAGAGCTGTTAGCATCTCCAGGCATGGCATTATTACTTGGGAGTGATTTTGATGGGCACTGGGGAGGAAGTTTGTATGAGTTGCATTGCCTTCAAGCTCAGAAGGAGCCTGAGTTGGGCTGTTGTTTCTAGAAGCATGCTCTCAGCTGCCGAGCCTACCCAACTCCATAAGTCCTCTGATCATGCAAAGCTCTTAGCACAACAGCTGAGCTCTTACAGGTGAAATGACTCCTAAAAGCATACATCCGAAGTAAGTGTTTGCCTTATACATGGACTATAAACAAACTGTTGGGTGGGGGGATTGAAGAGAGAGCACCACATTTCCTGGAGATCACTGGGGCTGGGTTAGAAATGCTAAGCTTGCACAAAAAGAGTTGCTGTGCTAAAGATGTAGTAGAATCTGATAACCTGGATCTTCTTGATGCGCTGCCAAATTAAACCGGTTGGACTTGAATGCCCATATTTTGTGGGATCACTGTAATATTAATGCTTTCTATGAAGCCACATTAACACTGTCTGAGGAGGAGAGCATGGATCCCTGCTTCAGCCCAGCAAGCATGAAGCATGCAGCAGTTCACTTGGAGAAGGGGAAGTTCTGGTGCTGTTTGAGGGTCAATTTGATCCTTAAAGCAACAAGCAATCTTAATTGGTGGTGTGGCAGCCTGCTGGGTGAAACCTGGCTGTGACAGCGTCTCCTGCAGCTGATGGCATGGGGGAGATTTATGGAGTGACTCCTCCAGTCTGGGTTTATGAGGATGGAAATTTGCCTTCTGAGTTTTTGGGGGCTGTGGAAAGAAGTGAAGGAACCCCTCATGGGTATTTTCTGTCTTGAGGTAAAGAAAGAACAAGGCAGGCTCTTCAGCTGTTGAATATTGAGTTGTCTATGTGCCAGGAGTGTTTAACGGGATTGACAGGCTTCAGTTCCCTAGTAGTTGACAGCTAAGTGTCACCCAGCCAATGTCATCTCCCGTAAGCGCCAAGGGAGAGAAGAAGGTGGCTCAGGAGGGCGATTCCTCTGCATGTATCTTGAGTGGTCCATTTCTCTCCATGAGCTACCAAGCTGAACAGGGTTACTAGCTCAAGTATGTGGCCTAGGTTAGGATAGATCAATCTAGATTTCAGCTGTGATTTTGGTACCTCGGAAGGTTGCAACCCAGATAAACTTGTTCGTTCATTCATAGTTGGTTGAAGATTGGTGTTCAAAGTTTACTCATCTAAAGAAGGAAAACCTTTAAAAACACCCTGACCATCAGTCAAAACCTAAATCTGTATAAGAAATGAAACCATAAATTGTTTGAAGCTTTTGATTTTTCCTTTCTTGAGGTTTAGAAAGAGAGAAACTGCAAAATCCCTCTTAAGTCTTGTTGGGTTGGGTTTATTTTTGGGAAAAGTCAGCAACGGAAATGTTCACAAGTCCTCACAGAAGACAACTTGAAGGAAAATAGCTCCCAAACACGCTGAGTCTGCTTCAAGCAGCTGGATTTTCTGGCAGCTCCAGTGAAATCTAAACAAGGAAAATGATTGTCTCTTTTTTTAATGTTGTGTTTTGCAAGATTTTTGTTAGCCAGACTGGACAGTACAAAGCACATCCTCTGTGGGAAGGTGTCGCAGGCTGCAGATGAGATAAAGTTCCCTGTGATTATATGGGGTGTTTCTCAATTGAGAGTCAGCACATGTGGAGGGCTGAGCCTTTTAATGCAAACATACAGGGGGGAAAAGAGAGGAAGTGGAGTCCATTAAGGAGAATAGTAAAACCAGGAGTCAAGTAATGAATGAGCGACTGCTCCAGGAACGTCGTGTGAGCACCTTTCGCTCCCACTGCTTGCAGGAGGTATTGCACAGTTCTGCAGGGCTCAGCCCCAGATCGAGTGAGCAAGGGCCTCCTTTGCAATTCTATATGTCTGCTCTACCTTTTCCAGACATGCATCTCTGGTTTTATTAAGCACACGGTTTGCTGTGATCCTTAAGTTCCCAGCACTCCCATTCCCACCCAGAGCTGAGAGACCTATTACCAGGTAATGATGTGTCAAGCAATAGGCAAGGTAGGGGAAAATCACTGAAGGAAAATGCTGATGTAGCAGTGGAAGCATCTATGTTTTTTTATCCTCCTTCATGATCTGGTTTTCTGTACCCAAAGCTTTTGACTTGCTGATGTTTCCCCCTAGATGGATGTGAGAGGGTTTGGGGACTGACAGGATGACAGCAGATCTGGTCTAAAAAGTGTTGAAACGTGTCTCATCTGAAAGTGAATCATGTTTTCAAATCCCCAGGCCTGGAAAAGTTACCTAGAAGTAGTGAGGTTTAGCCTCACCTGGGGTCTATATAGTGACAGAACCAGGTAAGTTAGTGTTAGGTTTGTGTTTATCTGGAAACCATAGTGAAAACTGGTGGTGGTTTTCTTAGGTGGGCCAGGTCTTCTTCCCAAACTGAGTCCAGCATAATTCCAAACTCCTCCTAATGGTGTTTGAGCTGACCTGGCCAAGGATAAATGACTGTTCGAACTGTCCTCAGGGAGCTGACTTCAGTGCTAGCAGACTGACAAGGACTGGAAGCATCTGAAATCAAGGTGTTGTAGAAAGCTTTGCAGTACCAAACCTTTGGTGCAGGTGATCTCCCTGGGGAGCATCATACACGTGGCTAAAATTGACCTGTCATCCAGTGCCCAGCTGGAGGTTGCACCTTTTAATAGTCCTCATCTCCACCTAAACCAAGGGCAAGTCTTGCCCAGATTCTTGCTTTATCGTGTACCATTGTAATGGTTTCCCATCTGTTAAATATTTTCTCAGTAAGTGGGAAATCCAGTGTTTCCAGTGAACGTGATATGTAATAAAGCCATTATGAAATTATTTCTGGATAGCAGAGCCTGCGAGAGTTCCGAAACTACTCCTTTTTGTTCCATTTAATGCCGTGTTATGTTCTGAGATTCCCTGCAAAGGCTCAAGCCCAGATTGTAAAATGTACTTTGAAATTTAATTTCCATCAATTTTCAATGTGGAAAAGATTAAAATGTGCAACTCCACAAGGAGAAGGATTTTCCTCAGTAACAAAACAAATTGCAGTGGGAGCTGGTGACAGATTTCATCAGAAAGATTTCCAAAGCTGTCATTTCAGCTTGTTTCTGCTTTACAGGGTTTGAAAACGCTCTAAAAGCAAGATCCACTTTTTAATCTCTTTAGCAAACTCATTTCCCAAATCAGGCACTGTAGCTTTGATTACAGCGAGCTTTGCTTTCTGAAAACAGCAGCTGTGGGAAGGGGGCAAGCAGACATTCGTCGTTTGCAAACAGTGTGAGGAAGTTCAATGGAAATATTGATAAATTATTCTGCAAGGGCCCAACCAACTTTGTGAAAGGCTGATGGTAAAGGGAAAAATCTGGCTAAAAATTTGGGGGTTGAGAAGGAAACGACTGGTTTCAACATAAAACACTTCTCGTGCCAAGAATTGAAGCCAGCTGTCATTGTCTTTTGTATCCATAAACAAAAGCTTTGGTCTCCCTAACAAATCTCAACCGAGCAAAATGAGAATGGGGAAAGCAAGGGCTGGCGGGCTGCAGTGCGTGTGCCATCTGCAGTCGGTGTGGTGCGGATGTGGGGCTGTTCCTATGAAATCCTTCGAGTGAATGGAGGGAGAGCAGCCCAAGGCTCAGCGTCCACACTGCTGGTGAGGGCATCTGGGAGTGGGAGTCAATCCCTGTCCATAAAACCCAGGAGGAGAGGAGATGGAACAGGGTGTGTTTTTCGCCTGGTGAGACCTTACCATAGCAGGTATATTTGCAATAGCTGTGCTGTGGCACTCACTTGGGGAGGATAATGAGTAGTGTAATGTGTAAGCAGAGCTTTTAGCACCTTGTTGGAACTTCTCAACAGCTGCAAACCAGGAGAGTTTTGCTCCTTGACCCCTTTGGTCCTTATTACTTTTCTTTCCTTCTTCCCCTCTTTCAGCCTGAACCGCAGCTGATGGTATCCCTGGAATGTGGGGAGCAGGATCCCCCCCTGTTCTTTCTTGTAGTATTGGCACCAAAGTCTTGGAAATGTGCATGAGGGTTTTAAGTAGTGCTTATGCAACTTGCTCGCTCTTCCAGCCTGTGAATGATGGTGGCCACATCAGATTGCTCTGTACTCTGTCCCATACACTTGTGGATATCCTGTAAGCTGGTTATCATTCAGGCAGTGTTTCCCAGGTGGAAGAGGGTATTCCTTGTTTCTGTGATGATAATTAGGGATTTTAGCTGAAGTCATTCAGGCTTTTTGTACCTCTTCTGAGGACTGAGGTTTTGCAGAAAGCAAGCCTTGGGGTGAGATTTCACAGAAATTTTCCATCCCTTTTTGCCAGGATTTCAAAGGCAACAATTGTCTTTGGGATAATTTTGGGTGCTCTCATCTAACTAATAGCCTGGGCTCATAAAGAAAGGAAGAGTTCTCCTAAAAGGAATTGTTTAATGAGCAAATTAAGCCTGAATTGCTGTGATTTCATTTTTTTCCCACCTTGTAGGATTCTCTGTTGACTGTGAAGAGTTTGGGTTTTCCCACTTTTGGACTGCTAGGGGAATGCTTTTCCTCCTAGCTTCCTTGTAGTGCAATGCTTGTGTGAGCTATGCAAGGGAGAACTTTAGTCTGTTGGAAATGTTAGTATTTCAACTAAATAAAGATGTGAGACTCAAAGATGATGAGGTAACTGTGGGTGGACAGGCTCTGATCACACCAGTCTTGTCTCCATAGGAATCCAGGCAAAAAGAAGCTTACATCATTTCTGAGTCTTCTGCCTCTGTTTAGCTTCAAGTTGCTGGTGAAGGTTAAACAGAGATGTTCACCAGATGGTTCATCTTCCAAACTGTCTCTCCTAAGGTTGTTTCTTTTGCTCCTTCTTCCGTGCTCAGCTTTGGACTATTTGATCAATAGGAACTGTTTTCATTTCTACCATGAATATATCTCTGTGACTCCACCTGGGTTCAGGGAATCATTGGGCAGACCTGCCCAAGTGACAGCTGATGCATGGAGCAGGTTAGATTCTGAATGTAGAGTCTGCCAGCCATATACAACATACATGTGTTAAACACTAACGCAAACAGTAGACTCTACCCTTCTCTTTGGAGTCAAGGTCAGGGGAACATAAGGTTCTCAGCTGCACTTCATTCACAACATGACAGATCTGTATGAGTAGTCACTTGTGTTTGTGTAGGCTCCAGTCTGGATCAACTGGACTGCTCATCCTTCAGCACAGGAACTCTGTGGACCACTCTGAGCTGATCAAACATCTGCCTTTGCTGTGCAGAAGAGATGCTGCTAACACACAACAGTGTCACTGAGTTTGAAGATCGAAGCTGGGCAGAACACGGGTGGAGTAAAAAACCTCCTCCCCGTGTAATTAATCCAGTTTTATTACTCCAGCTTTCAGCTTTGTTTGTATTTAAGCTGGCCTGGCCTGCAAAACCCAGGTCTCAATTAATACTATTATCCTGGGGATGACATTTCCTCAGTCTGTCGTCGGTTAGTTTTTAATTCTCTAATTTGTTCTAATATGAGCACTGCCTGCACATCAAGTCAGCCATGAAGACGCTGCATTTCCAGGTTCCTTCCTCTCCATCCTCCCAAAGAAATTAAAGCAAGGAGGCTGCGGGACCACAAGTGCAGGAAATAGAATTAGGGAACATATTAATTGGGGCATCAAGTAGGATTTTGTTCCAGGCGGTTTCCTTCCGTGAGCCACTTTGATGCTTCCCCTTCGCAGCTCTGTTTCTCATTAAAAGTATCCCTTAATGGCAAATGTTGTTTATTCATGTTGCAATTATGTCATGCTGTAACCCCTATGCTGGCAGGCTTGGCTGATTGGCGAGGAGGAGGAGGAGGTCGGTTGTAGGGAGGCATCGGTGCAGAGGAACAAAGGGGGAGGACGTGGGGTGGGAGATAAACAGCACACAAATAGTTTCAGTTCTGTGGTTGAAGGCAGTGGCTGCTTGGAACCTCTCCCTGTGTTTAGCCAGGCTGGACTCCTGTGTGAGAGCTAAGGCTTGGGGCTCCCTTTTACAGTTGGGTTTTATTCCTTCTGCTATTTACTGGCTTTGGGGTTTGCAGCACTGCCAGGGAAAATGGTCCTGTAATATTAAAGCTCTGCTTTTCAAAGTGAAACCTGGGTTCCCTTTTGCTACTGTTTGATTTAAGAGAAATAAGATGTGAGTTTGGTCTGTGGGGCTTGGAGGGGAAGGGGGAGTTTCATCTGTATCATTGTGCTTTTCACTGTCCTCCATGGCTCTTGTGCATCTTAGCCCAGGTGTGGTTGCAAAGGGGTCGTCTTCAAGGTATTAAGATTTGCTCTGATCTCCTCAGACCCATTGCTTTCAGTGAGGCTGCTCCTAGGTGGCTTTTGCCAGCACTAATACAAGGCTGTGAGAATAGCTCATTTGTGGGAGGGTATTTGTTTTTCCATCCAAGCAGCCAAAACCTCCAGCTTCCCCTCTCCCTCACTTGCTTACTGGGAGCGCAGAGGCTTCATTCTGCTCTTGATCTCTGAGCTTTTGTGATCAGCTCAAGATCCTGGTGCTGAATTGAACTTTTCCTCCTGTTTTTTGATCACTTCTACTGTAAAATGGATTTGCCCCCATGGCTCCATCTCAAAAGCAAACAATTAACAGCCATAATGAAAGAAAACAGCTCATGTATGCAGGGAGAGCAAGCCAAGCCATGTCCATGCCCAAGCAAGTTCAGAAGCCAATACAAATACCACTGCTGTGTTTTGGAAAGTGCTGGACTCTCTGGATTTTGGGAGCCAACACAGTGACTGAAGCCGATGGCAAAAGCAGCGAGCAAAAACCTCAACGCTGTAAAAACCAGAATGTAAAACAAATCTAAGCAAGGGAAAAAGAAACCTCTGCCTCCTTCCTTCCTTCCTAGCTAATATCCTAGCTAAAGTGATTGGAGCAGGCAAACGTGGCGAGGAAACCACAGGAGCTTGGGCTGGTGAATGAGGGGAAGCAGACAAGTGTAGGAGTCACAGAGGAGAAGTCACTCAGTGCCTAGAGCCAGAGGTGCTGTGAAATGACTCATTTTCACTTTGCATGTATGATATTTGCATGCAAAACACATTCTGTGAGCCGTCACATGGGTATTCTGCTCATGGGACTTGATCCGGGATGAAATTTCACCCTTTCCTCCAGCAAAGTCATTTATCTTTCAGGGAGGAGGGAGGAAGTGGGAAGGAACTGCAGGGAAAGAGAAAGAAATTGTCCTTCAGGCATAAAATCCAGGGGTTTGTCCCTCAAAAGGGTCACTCGGCTGTTTCCTGACATAGGGACAGAGGTGGGAAAGGCTGGTAAGAGCAGAAGGTCAGGGCAGAGATGGTTCTTGGCTCTGCTGCCTCCACCCCATCACTAGGCTGAGCTGGAGCATCCCAGGGCAGTTCGTTGGCTTGGAGCCTTTGTCCTGTTTTGTCTTAAATCCTTATCCAGCTAAAAATCTCTGGAATCAAAATAAAACTCCAGAATTAGACCTGTGGCATGTTCTGGGAGCCTCAAGAGGTTCAGGCATGTCCGCCAGCCAGGACAGAAGAGCCACTTTGTCTTTGATCTACCCCTTGGCGAAGATTGGCAGCATTTTGCTTGGTCATCCTTTGCAGATCATTCAGTCTGGGGACCTGATGCTGCCCACTAGGTGAGGTTCTCCTGTGCTGATGGTATGGTGTGAGAGCAGTGTGTCCTAACTCCTGCTTGGGAACCTGCATGTGCATCCTCCTCCCTCACCACAGGAGGGGAAAATCAGTCTTTAAATGTTCTTGAGGGGATGAACCCACTTAATCCTGTCCTTGGGCTGAGCCTTACACCAGGGCATGCTGATCCCCCAAGCTTATTCTAGCATCAGCCTTCACTTTGCCTTCTATTCCTGTATTATCTTTACTGTCTCTGAGTCTTATCCCAGGGATGGTTTGAAGGGGTTTACCCATCGGGGGTCTCTGCAGGCAGGTGTAGTTCATGTCCTCTTCAGTGGAAGAGGATTTTGTGCTGGCTCTCTCCACTGTTTTCTTGTCTATGTGGAGCCCAGGAGGAAAATAACTCTCTGTAAGCAACCTTCCCTGCAGTCCCGGTGTCGGATGCCGCTGCCCCTGATGGAAGAGCAGCCCTGAACCATTGAGGGCCTTTTCATGTTTGCTGTTGAGTGTTTCTGGTGTTGAAAGCTGCTCATGAGGACAGCTTGTCAAGTAACATGCTCTCGAGCCAGCTTTCTTTTAGGGAGCTTCTAGGTCAGTCCTAAAGAGCAATATGTGATAGCACATGTACTCAGCAGTTTCTTGGATGCTGCTGAGCCCAGCTTGGAGCAAGATAAAACCAAGGTAATCCTGGCTCTCAGCTTTTTGAGGTGTTTTTTGTATGCTTGTGCCTCCTTTTGTACTGAAGGGATGGGGTTTCCCAAGCAAAGGATTGCATTAATGCAGTCTGTTGAACTTCTCCTCGCAGTTTTCTCTGCTGTTGCCTGTTTCCAAACCCTTACAATGCCATATGTATCCTATGGGAAAGGTAAACCTTTGGTGTGCTGGTAGTGTAGGCAAGTTAGCTGGGATTGTGAGCAGCTGCTGTTTGCCCTTCCCGGGCTTCCTAAGCAAAAGGAGCAAATCCAGAAGCTGGAGCCTGCTGTTTATGATGGCAGGAGGTGTGCCATTTTCACCAGACCCCCGTATTAAGGCTTGAGAGCTCTTTAACTATTCAGTATCTTACACATACGGAATAGTTCCTCTGGCATAGCTCCCCTGTAGGGAGAGATCCTGCTGGTTTTGGCATGGCACTGCGGAGAGGCATGCTATGAATGCGGGCAGCCTGCCACCATAGGCATTGGCTTACGCTGCTTGTGCTTCTGCCTCCATCCAACAGCACCAGTTGCTCAGCTGGAAGAGCTGGGGCAGGAGGGCAGCGTGTCAGGCACAGCAGGCCCTGCACCTTGCTCATGTGGACGCAGTTGGGTATAGATGGCCATGGTCCTAAGAGGTGAGGTTTGGATTTGGTCTTCAAGGTATTACTTAGGAGTGATTCAGGTGGAAGGCTCACCCATGTAAGCCTGGTTCTAAGTATCAGATGATGAAGCTGAAGAAGCTGTGAGGGTAAGGATCTACCTTGCAGTTATTACCCATGTTCAGTCCATTTGCCTGCATTAACTAATATCTCTGGGAGTGTGTCACGGAGTTAAATCTGTCCAGTCACTTGGGATACACCTGCACTTTATACTGTGTGCTGATCCAAACCTGTGCTCAGATCAAACTTGCTGTGTTCTAAGCATGGACTGCTCTCCTCAGCAGAGGGGTAATGAGCTTTGGGGAACCCAGGCAAAGGGGAAAACCTTGAGATCACCCTCGCCCTTAGCCTAAGCTCAGTTGCATTGGCAGTTAAAGAAGCTGTTCCCAGGCTGGGTGTGGGTTGCTGTTTTTAATGACATGAACCATCATGGCCATGGTAGAGTATACCCAACCGTCTGGAGAAACAGGGCATCCTGTAGTCCAGAAGGCTTTGAAATTACCTATTTCAGTGCCAAGGTAGAGGAAGGACATCCCAGAACAAGTACATCTTTTAAACAGAGGTAGAACAACTGCCTCTGGCAGCTTTCTCTGAGCCCATGACTTTTACAAGGTCTTCTACCATTTCCCATCTGTTAGGGGCTGTTGAATCCTGAGTTGGAGGGTTACATGGGCAATGGAGTGAGGCTGCACTGCATCAGTTCAGTTCTCCTCCTGTTTACACATAGTTTTCTCAGAAGCTTAAGGAAGGAGGGAGCATCACCCTGTAAGCAAGCTTAAATGAAAGCTATTTTGCTCTAAATGTTGATACCTTAGACCTGAAAAAGACCAATTATACTGATAGTGTAGTACAGAGTTCAGCTTGCACAATAGCGAGTGTCTGTCTGGAAGTGTCTGTGTATGTGTTTGCAAGATGCATCCTTCCCTGAAAGTAAGTTTGGAGACCAGCTGCCAGCAGGTGAATTCCCATGTCAGGATCTCCTGAAATATCCTGATCCAGCTGCACTAAGTCACTGGGATCAGCAGTGACAAACCCCAGTGCTTGTGTATATCTGCCTGGGTTTCCTGACACAATCATATAGGCAGTTGTGGAGGGGGGTGTGCATAGTACATGGGGTTAAGATGCACTGGTTCTACTGGAGGTGCAGCACGTGTGTCCTGGATCTGGCATGTGCCAAAGGATGGATCTCAATGGCACTGTAGTATTTCCAGATAGCTAGGTGTTTAGTTAGAGCTGCTGCACAAAACCAATATCCTGACACCTCTGTCTTTGCTGAGATTGATTTTAATTGCTGGTTAAAAGAGGACGTGCAAGGACATCTATGGTGTGGTGACCTTAATTCGACTCCTGATCCAGGGCTGGAGGAGAATCAGAAAGGCCAGGGCAAAGTCCTTCATTTGATAGGTAATCCCATGAACCCTTGATGAGAGCTTTTTGACTAGTCCTTTCCATCGTGCCATAACACTACCGAGAAATGCTGCTGTTAAATGATGCCATAGTGAGGCCTCAGGATGCTCCTGAGGAAATAACACAGGGGCAGCACCACTCCTTTGCATCTGTGCCAGGTCCTTGGTCTTGGATGCAAAACGAATATGTTTCAAAGAACTGAAAATGTAAATTGGGCTGAAATTAACACACTTGCAATCTGACTAGTGCCAGTGAGCCATGGAATTTCCTGCCTTGCTTTTGTCCCCTAAATCTCTATTGCCCCCACTTACACGTACAGAACAACGCCCTTTATATGCCCTCAAAATCACATGTGTTCCCGTGTTCTGCTCATAGACACCAAACTCCTCTGTCCCTGCGGTGCTGGAAATGCCTTCAAATGCAAGATTTTCCTATGAAAATTCCTCTGTAATTTAGTCTGCTTATGAAAACAAAGTGGAAATGCCTCAAGTCAACAAAACAGCTTGCAACTTGGGTGGCCGAGTGGTAGCAGGTGGGGGTGCCCTGGTAAAACAAACCCCAGCTTAATTACAGCAACCTCTGTCAAAGAGGTTTTCTCTTTCTCACACGTACATACATGCGTGCCCTCCTTTCCTGCCTTGCCTTTCCTCAAGGATCAGAAGAGCAGCATGAGCTGTGACACACAAGTTCTTCTTGTTGCCACAAACCGTTTTGCTGACTCAGTCCTAGGAATCCTGGCTGTGATGCCAAATTGCACTCGTGTTGCTCTGCATTCTGTCTGCTGAGTGGTGGAAAAGATCTATAGGAAGCCACTCCTAGCAGAGGGCTGAGAACCTGAGCCTCAACCTTCTACCTATTGCATTTGCTTTGTGAAGTTCTCAGTGCACCTGCTTGCTTAGGGAAGGCACCTCGGGAAACATTCCCCGTGTGAGCCTCGTCTGATGAGCAGGAATAACGCAACTGAGTCAACAGCATCATCCAAATTCCAAAGTGTGGGTGGAAGAAAAGAATCACCCTTTGTTGCCGATCCGAAAATCCTGAAGCTTTCTTCGCCCTGTAATGTGTTGGTGTCAGCAGATTTGGGGTTGTTTTACTGCCAGCAGTCAGATTGAACTGCCTTGAAGTTGCAACATCAGGAGGGTTAATGATGTACAAAGTGCTGGCCAGTGCTGAGGTCTGGCATGCAGAGATCCAGCTGTGCTGGAGAGATGATCCAGAGGTGATTGTCATGGCCAATGTTTGTGTGTTCCTGGGGACTCTGGGCTGCTTGTGTTCTTAGGATGGGGTTGGGGAGAGCAGAAAACTCTGGAAGAGAGGCTTTCCTTTCTGCAAAAAGTCCTGGTTCAAAGGGAATCGTGTTAGTGCATGGAGGATTAACATTCCCAAGAAAGGAGCTGTAACCCTCCTGGGTTTAATCTGGTTCCTTTTCAGCCCTTTTTAGGGTGGAAAATGCAATTTTCAGTACAGAATTTTTCTTTTAAAATTAAAACAAAACCCAAAAAGTCCCGGGGGGGGGAGGGGAGGTTCTTTTTCATGGATTTTTTATGAATGGATGGTGACTTTACAACTCCTTTACTGTCAGTGAATAACTGCTGAATTGTATGCAGCTGAAGCGCGTGCAGATTTCTCTCTAAGGCATGGGGTGAACTTGATGTTGAGGAGATCCTCCCTCAGGACTCCTGCAGTCGATTCCAGGCCTTCCTAAGAGGAAAAGAGTCCGTTCTGCTCTTTCCAAACAACCTGCAGCGCTGCCAAGTCTCCATCCTCCCCCTTCCAGCAGCACTTAAAATACAGTTTGTGGATTTCCCAATATTTGTAACCTCGTCAGTCAGGGCTTATCTCCCTGATAACTCAAAGGACACAAAGCACACAGAGGCCTTATCGGAGAGCTAACAGAGTGCTCGCCTTACGTCGCTGAAGGCGCAGACACGGGAAGCGTTCTGTCAACAATTTAACCAGGGCAATTAAAACCCCTATCGATTCCTTCCTCACTTGCACTAGTTTCACATCAGTTTTGCTGCCGAAGCCACTTTTGACACCCAGCTTCGCCAAGATGATGCTGTTGGTTCTTAAAGCATTCAGTTCTCCTCTTCTCTTTGCCTGGCATCTGGCAGAGCCCAAGATGCCACCCAGGCACTTAATGTGCCAGCTCGCTTCTTGATAGCTTTCTGTTTAAGGTTCTTCACCTTCATCATGGAATGGTTTGGGTTGGAAAGAACCTTAAAGCTCATCCAGTTCCAACCCCCCGCCATGGGCAGGGACACCTTGCACTAGAGCAGGTTGCTCCAAACCCCGTTCAACCTGGCCTTGAACACTGCCATGGATGAAGCATTAACAGCTTCCTTGGGCAGCCTGTTCCAGTGTTCCTGTGCCTCATCAACCTCACAGTAAAGAATTTCTTCCTTACATCTAACCTAAATCTCCCCTGTTGAAGTTTGAACCCACCGCCCCTTGTCCTATCAACATCCAAATGTTATTCTCCTTTGCCTGATGCAGGACACTGCAATGTCCCCACTTTGTATTTGAATACCATTTTTACTTAATTATGACACAATTCAGTTACAACAGCAGCAGATTGAAGGATGCCTTTAGTGCTTGGCTGTCCTTTGTCTGCCCTAGGTCAGATGTCAGAGCTTCCAAATGTCAGCATTGCCAAACAAGGAAGGGGATGGGACTTAAATACAATTTAAAGCAACTTTTTTTTTTCCTTTTTTGAGCAAATTGGCTGTTTTCCTGTATGCTACAACACTATCAGAGTCCTCTACCCACCATTCTCCTGTTAGAAATACCCCACAAGGGAAAGCACAGTTGTTTGTACTACCAGTGGGTGATTTTAAACAGTAGTCGAGTTTGACTCAATTCCTGGCTTAGCTATGTGCAGTGCAACCGTCTTGTGTCTTCCTCACTCTGAACTAAATGACTGTTTAATCTCCATCCCATGAAAAAAACCCAAGTCAGGCTGTGCTGGTCCCCTGAGATGGTCTTTTTAATTGCTCTACTTTGACACTCCAACTTCGTGTCCTCATGGCCACTGATTGATTTCAATTAACATTCCCATGCTCCAGGCACTATAAATAACCCTTGTCTGGCCGGCTGCTTCTCCACTGCCAGCTCAACCTTTCTCCTTTAGCTGCTGCTGCTGCTCATCTCGCTTCTTGGCTTGGCCTCAGGCTCAGTCTATAATTCTTTCCAAACTTCCCTGTATAAAATAATCATGTACATGAAGTAAAACAGGAGTCTCATATACACACTTAATAACTCTTGTGTACTGTATGAGTGGGAATTCCACTTTATAACCCCCAGAGCTTTCAAATGGTTCTCATTTTCGGCAGCATTCCTCCTGCGAGATCTAAAACTTCCCATTTTAGCCCAAGCTGCCTCTTTCTCTTTCAACCTTTTTATTTCTCCTTTAGATCTGGGGGGGACAGACAGCTTCATCTTTCCTTTTGGGCTGTGGTTTCAGCAGCGAGGTGGCTGGGACCTGATAGCGCAGCTCTTGAGCTCTTAAGCCAAATGTCGGGGTTCTCTTCCCAATGCCACATTTTCCAAATTAAACTTTCAGCTCACTTGCCATTCCGAGCAAAAGGCTCCGGGTCAAGATTTAGGCTCAACTGATAAGATAAGCTTGTGGGGACCTGGAGCTAATATTCTACATGTGTTTGCCTGTCTGCCTGCCTGCCTGTTATCTCTTTCCCAGTGAAAAAGAGAAGAAAGAATATCGTGTGGGTTTAGACACATGCTGTGACAGATACATGGGTCCATGTATTGATGCAGGAGCGGAACTTAGAGGCAGATAAGTAGAAGGCAGCAATCCACAGACTTGTAAGGCCTGAAGGGACAGCTTCACCAAAGGCATGTAGAACTGGAGGGTGATAATTTGGGAGAGGGGGTTATTTCGATGATGTTTGGAAAGCCAAGGGAAAACAGACCCCTCTTTGATAAAATGCACATGGATTTAGCTGGTTTTCTGCCAGCTGCAGATAAGGTTGAAGTTTCCCAATCTTGGATTTTAAAAAAAGTAATTAATAATTTGTCTCTATTGTGTCTGGCTCTTTATCTTATTTTTCCTCCACCCAGCAACATGTCCAGTGGAAGATTGCTGAACACTCTCATCCAGTGTCATTTCAAATTGGGAAGGTTTGTATTGATTTGGGATGAAGAAGGTGATCCTGCCCCTCTACTCTGCTCTCGTGAGACCTCACTTGGAGTATTGTGTGCAGTTCTGGTGTCCTCAA
>JAOEHX010003125.1:0-16240 GCA_025448015.1 Bolborhynchus lineola
CCGGTCTCTGGCGCCACCCGGTGGCGCCCTCTGGCACTGCGCGCCTCTGCCCACGCCTCCTGCGGTGTCTGGCGACCCCTGGCGGCCGCCTGGCGCCACCGCTCCCTTTCACGTTCGCACCCCTCCGGCTCCGCCGCCCCGAGGCCCCGCTCGACTGCAGCCCCCGGGGCTGGCGCGGACGAGCAGAGGCCTCTCCCGCTCAGGCCCGCAGCTGCTCTCCGGGCGCTGCACACAATGTGCCGGCACAGCGCCAGGTCCCGTGCCTGGACCGCTGCTCTGGGGCGTGCTGCTCTAGGGCATAGCTCATGGCACGAGTTGATGGCTCTCAAATCAACGCCGGCAGGGACAAGCTGCCCGCTCCCGCGGGGCGAGAGGAGCCCGCAGAGGCTCCGCCTGAAGCTGCTCTTTCCTGTTAGCAAGATGCCCATCGTCTTTCTGCCGTGTCCCCCTCCCAGGTGCTCCTCGCAGCTCCTGCCAAGTGCTAATAGCGCAGCTAATTACCTGGGGGAAGGGTGGAGACACAGCCCTCGCTGGGGTGGAGGACTGAGTGAGGGCTGCTCGCGGTGGGGAACCAGCACGGCTGGGAGCCGGTACAAGGAGTGCTGACCGAGAGCTGTCTTTTAATTGGGCTGCTAAAGTTCCTTCCCTTCTCTCTGTCAGCATAAGGAGATCTGCGGCTCTGCTGTCCCAGGTAAGCTTTTGTTTCGCTTTGGCACATGGACAGTGGCAGGAGCTGCTCATGGACCCTCACAGGACTTCACTGACTCAAAAAGTGTGTAAGCTGGGATGTTCCATCTGACCCCCAAACGGCTGAGGTCCTTCTGTGGGGCTCCATGAGGAATGCTCAGCCCGACATGATGTTTTCTGGAAAGTCTGTGAGCAGCGACTTGCGCCTGGGGCTGAGGCAGTTGCTCCGGGGATGGTGGCATGTGACAGGACTTGATGCTGGCACAGCCTCTTGCTGAGCCTGGAGCCAGCTGCTGCGCAGCACTGATACACAGGGCGCATCTGCTTTTGCTCTCTGCTGGGCTGGCTGATAAGCACCACGTGTATGAAGATGAGAGGCAAAGATGGACTTGGCCAGTCTCCATGTCTGATACAGAAACACGGGCAAAGCACAGTTTGTAGGTTGAGATAATAGCTCTTGCTAGGCTAACCTAGACTTGTTTTGCACACAGTGAGCAGGAGTGATAATGGTAGCAGAGTAAATAGATTGCTACTATCTGGGTTACAAAAAGGCCTTTATTTGATCACGCTCAATTTGCTTCCTCTGCCTCTGGATTCCTGCAGTGCTGGCCCAGGCCTTGCCAGTGCCAGCAGCCTGGGAGCGGTGCTGCAGGACCCCTGATGCTCCAGCCCGCGCCACTGGCCTGGCTCAGGCCCACATTGACTTCACTGTGGCACCCAGCAGAGCATCTGCTGCTTTCTGGTTTTAGGCCTTCCCCTTGAGCATGTGCGTGGGGCAGCTGCTGTGAGGCTCTGCTGGTGGGAGACTGCTTTTCCCCCTCCGGGATGGCAGCATCCAAAGTCAGGAGTCCAGGGACAGGCAAAGCCTGCCAGGAGCATGAAGGTCTCGTCCTGGCTGCACCACCCAAGCCAGAAGGCTCCACGCTGGGGTCTCTCTTGCTGAGGTGGCTCCCTTGCTTGACAAGACTGGGGCTGGGGCAGGAGGAGATCCATCCATGTGCCCCCATGTAGCCAGGGAGCTGACAGCCCTGCTGAAGCCCCCAGTGCTGCATCAGCTGCCAGCACCTCGTGGATCCAGTGGGGGATGGAGGACCCAGCACTGGGGCCTCAAGCACCTCTCCCTGCAGCACCAGGCACTGGCTGAGGACCAGGGAAGCCGTGGTGGCCGGCCCGGGGCTCAATGCCCACCCCACTGGCAGCAGCGAGCGAGGCCCTGCTGGGTGAGCCCTAGGTTTGCTTCCAGAGGCTGGAGGTCTGGTGCTGGGCCCCAGCCCAGGGCCTCCCCCCATCTGTGCGGGCTTTGGGCAGGGAGCAGGGACAGAGGGGAGCAGGACTCAGCTATTGCTCCTTGCCACACTTCCTGTTTCCGCTGCTCGTGGCCATCCCTGCAGCCCAAAGCCAGATTGTGGCTTTTAAGGTGCTGGTTTTGCTTCCCCATGAGCACGCCTCAGCCCTGACTCACTTCCTTTCCCACCAATGTTCTGCTGGCAAATGCTGCAGGAGGTCCCTCTGTGAGCCCTCAGCCGGGAGCCCGGAGCAGCTCCTGCGGCGCTTTGGTTTGTGTCCTCCCACATGAGCAATTTCAGTAGCTTGCCACTGCACGGGCGAGCGGGCTGAGCTCCAGGGTGCTCCTGTGCTCCCCTAAAGCTGCTCCCCACCAAGGGGCTCTTAGGAGGGTCAAGCCCACTCTGGTGGGTGCCCGTGTTTGTTTCTGTTTGTTGCTGGCTTTGAGTGCGTGGGCTCTCGCCCAGGATGTTTGATTCTTTTGCCTGGAGCATCAGGAAACCCCGTGAATTTCATGCGGTGCTGCGGCCGTACAGCACACGGGAAACGCATCCCTTCCCTTTCAGAGGGGAGGATCTGGGGAGGGCTGAAGGTTTTCTGCACGGAAGCTTCTAACGCGCTTAAAGCTGTGGCCAAGGATGCATCCATTAATATTCAGGGTCTCCCAGCCAGGCACAGGGAGTGGAGCAGCATCCCTGAGGCCCCCGGCAGCGCGGTGGCAGGGCTGGGGACAGGACTCTTGAATGGGAGCTCGGGTGCCATGGGGCCTCTCAGTGGGCTCACTGCCGGGCATGGGGCGCCCGGTGGTGTGGTGATGGGCAGGGCCCTGCTCCCCCAGTGAAGGGGTCACACCAGGCTCCAGCCGCTGCCCAAAGCCTCTGAGAGGTGTTTCGGACACCCCCAGCAGCCGTCAGCGCCTCCCCTCAGCCCCACGAGCCCCAGGAACAGACCGAGCGCAGGTTTTGTCAGTTAGAAAAGCATCACACGAAGCCTGGTTGCTTTCTACCTTGATTTACTGTCGGCTTGGACAAGCTCTGTCTCTTGGCGCCTCCGACACTGCCAGCCATGTCTAATGCTGTTGATTTGATAATGTATCTAATCCGGCTTTCCTGCAAACACCCAGTATCTCAGAGCTGCTGTTCTCCTCCTTGAACCATCTTCCTTCCTTGTCTTCTTTCTATCTGTCCCAGCTGGGACCAATCTGTCCGGGAAGTAGTCCAATTTGCTTCCATCTGATGGGAGCAGATCCCAGCTCTGTTCCTTCATGTACTCTGGGTTAAAATCAGCCTGGGTCATTATTCTGAAATCCTTCATTTTCCTTCTCTGCATTTTTGCTGCTGCTTTTCTTCCTCAGTGTTGACACCAGTGGAAATAACCCTGAACACCTCTTCCTTTGGGGTTTTCACAGAGCGACCACCAGCCGTTTGGTGCCACACAGACGTGGGAGGCCTGGACGAGATATCCCGTGTTTTAGACCCTCCCATGGTCTGGGAAGGAGCACCGGTGCCCTGTGTTGGATACAACTTAAACTAACGGGTCTGGCTCAGGCCTAAACATCTCTGCAGGCACCCACCGAGGGCCAGGGGCACCTGACAGATGCAGAGACCCTCGAGCCTGCAGAATGGTGCCTTCCACCCCACACTTCCCGCAGGTGCTAGTCACTGACGGGGAGGCCAAGGTCTCTGTTACATGGTGGTGTGTTGCTAAAGGACCTCTTGGTCTATCCACACTCTCTAAACAGGACAGGAAAGGACAGGATAGGCCCTGTCTGAGCTTGTTGTCATCCTGTGTGCACGCACCATTGAGTGCAAGGGGCCTCTGCAATTCGGCTGCTGCGCTGCAGGCAGAGGACAGGCTCTTGCACCCAAAATGGTCACTGCGCTTTTTCTGACTCAGTAGTGGTGAAAAGAGAATCTCAGCTGAATTGTCTAATTTATGGATCCACCAAATTAATGAAGCATGATTGATGAGCCACTGTCAGAATGAGCCACAGCTCAGGCTTATCTGTGTGGTCCACGTTTGTGTGTTTAAAATCTGATAGGAGAGCCAAGAAAAAAAATCCAGACAAAAGGATAAGGGTGAAGATGCATGATGATGTCTTGGAAATTTAATTTAGTGGGGAAATTATCCCTTTTAAAACGACATTATTAACTGCTGGTAAGTGAGAGCCATTTGGCCTTCACATACTGTAGATGAATTCAGGCAGGTTGTGTCAGAGCTCCGGGGCGCTTGGTGTGTGCTGCCCGGCAGGCTTCATCCTGGGTGCGATGAGTGCATAAAATCTGCATGATCACTTTGCATGGGGCTTGTCAACAGAGGCTGCAGCTGGGTTATGAATCACATTAATCTGTTCTGTGAGCTGGTTTCACACCAGTATCTCTGGAGGGAAAATGCTGGAAAGCTGGGGGAGGGAGAAGAGGGGATGTCAGACACAGCCACCCTGGTTCTGGATGGAAATGTTTCTCCCTCTCCGCCAGCTAATGACTCGTCCTAATTTAATAGAATGAAGTGGCCAACATGAAATGTGCATGTTTTGTTTTCACATCTGAGGCTAACATGGCCACAAGTCATGGTCTGAAGCGATTGGGGGTGTTATCAGTCACACAATCTGACATTTTGCCAAAAGGTCTCTTTTGTCTCTTCTGACGTGTGAAAACAGGGGATGCTATTTCTTGTGTGCTGTAAAGCAAAACTGGGTTGCAGAGTCTGAAGGAGCCATTAAATGAAGGAAACTGAAGAAGGAAAGGAAAATCAAGACCTCTTCCTTCCGATAATCACACAAATACTGGAACTCCAGGGACACTTAATGGAAAATATTTTAGGAAGCACCTGAGAAGCTGCTGTGGAAATTTCCCAGCCCAGCCATCATACTGTCTCCTACATCCTTTACTGGGATAACTGTGAGAAAAAGCAGAGAATCAGAGCATAATTTGGTATTTTTCTTTATTTTGTATTTATTTATTCAGTTGCCATTAATAACAATAAACCTGAAATTACGCACCCCTCACTCTGAGTTCCCTGGATGCTTAGTTAAAGTACACAATTATGCAAAGCAGGCAGACTCCCACTGCATGTTATCCTAAGCAGCAAAAGCAGAAACCGAACATAAGCCCCTCCACAGAGACAAATTACTCACCCATCAAAGGAATTACTCACTGCGGACAAGAAGGCTTTTACAAGGTTGATTTTGAAGTGTGCAGATGAATGCTGCAGCTGGTAAGAACTCGTGAGTCAATGAATCTGCAGCAATGGAAAAGATAAGGAGACGGACTACTTTTTTGTTCTAAGTGGAAAGGATTGTGTTCTGTGCTGCTCGGAAGTGCAGTGCCCTTTGCTCTTCCTTTCTCAGCTCAGGAAGGTGGTTGCTCCTGTGTTTAGCTCTAAGCTCACAGCCCTCCTGAAATTAAAAGAATGATTCGTTTTCTTTCACAGTGTTGCATTGTTTGACATCTTGCAAAGACAACCGCTCTCTGCGAGGGTGCAATGAGCCCAAGGTACAAGAGATGCCCTTTTCTCCCTCAGCACTCTGCCCTTTCTCTCCTCCCGCGCAGAGGCAGTGGTCTGGAGCCCGCCCTGCAGTGTGGCCAGTGTGTGGCTCTGCTGGCATTTGCCAGCCTCAGGATGATCACCATCCCCTGCTGGTCCCAAGCAGCCATCGCAGCCCCTCAGCTCTTGCCAGCAAAGTGCGCCTCTGGCCTTGCAGCAGGCAGCTCCCCGCAGCAGCCTGCCTGCAGTGCTGGTACCGACGAGTGAGGATGAGCTGCGGAGGCTGCTGTAAAGGCACTTACTGCGTTCAAAGCCTCGCTCCTACACCGCACAGTCCCGCTGTTTCGGGAAGAGGCCGAAATTCAGCGTGCCTGGAGATGGCTGCAGGGTACTGCCGAGTCCCCCGCTCGAGGGTGACGAGGTGCAGCAGCAGAGCACACCTGGGCATCTGCACTCCTCCTGCTGGGGCCTGTCCTGTGGCTTGCAGGCAGTATTCACAATGTCTGTGTCTAGCGCCTTTACTGAGTGCTATGTAGACGTAATGACAACCAAAGCTGGGCTAGGACCGGCTTCCTCCTTACTTGGCGTTTCCTAAATCCACTCATTCTTCAGTTGCTTCTTCTGAGCTTCCCTCCCCCCTTCCTCTGCAGGCTGTGTCCATGCAGGATGTGCATATGAAAGGAGGGAAGAATTGGCCCCTTAGGGAGGAAGTCGACATTGGCGCTTTTTTTGTCTGATTGTGGAGCAAAAAGCTCCAGCCAGGAGCTGTTCTGATTAGGGTTTGGTGTAAAACAGATGCGAAGTTTCATGCAACAAGTGGCACAGGGAAACTGATGTATCTTTACATGCTGTCTTTCTCCCTGTCTTGCATGGGATGAGAGCAATTAGATCTGAAGCTGATTAAGTGCGAGACCTCAGCACAATAACAACAGTATTGGCCACCAGTTTCATAATGATTGTCTGGGAGCTGGAGGGCAATGTTCTCTTGAAATACAGGCCACAAACAAGCTCTTCCCATTTTTTACTCCCCTGATCCTTTCTATCTTAGAATGAATGAAACCCAGGTTTGCTGTAGTGCCAGATCTGGAGCCAGTTTACTCCAAAACCTTATATGAACACCCAGCTGCAAGAGTTCCAAGCAAGGAGAAAGCTAGCAGTGAAGGAGGTTGGACAATTGCACTCATATTTCTGCCTTGTTTTCATTGAAATTATTTAGGCAGGGCCAACAGTGTTACTGGGATTCTCTAAGGTATAATTTAGGCATGAGATGTTTACAATCAACCTCATTTGCATCAACCGTGAGGAAAACATGGGGTCTATTGGATATTTCAACTGCTGGGTTAATTACTAGTTTAACCACTAATATTTATTCAACCTTCTGCATCTCAACAGCCGCTGGCCCAGATCCTGCCCCTCTTGCTGCAGTGCTGACACAGCAGACTTCATACAAGTGGGAGGATTGTGGGACAGGCCCTGTGGTGTGTGTCTAGCTTTCCAAAGCAGAATCAGTGCCAAAGGTGGGTGTCTAACTGGAAGCCCTAGCAATGTTAGGTCTGCTGGGAACAACACATTGCTTCCTTTTTGCAGTCCCAGAAATGAGCTTAAACAAAGATTCTGTTTACCCTGGGCCACACTCTCTTGTCCCTCCTAGCAGTGATTATTGAACTGCTTAGCAAACAGCTTGATAAAATCAGTGGGATTGTGAGATGGGAAACCTCTGTGTGTGTGAGGAGCTCAGGGACTGGCCCCCAGACTCTCTTGTGAGTGCTGCACAGAGAAGTCTAAACACTGCTAAGCAGGGCTAAAATGCAATTGATTGACAGTTTTGATTGAAAACAGAAGTTTTTCTTCTTTTTTTAAAACCCAGGCTTAAATAGACATCACTTAGAAGAAGGACATTGATCAAAAGATAAGCCCAGCGCATGAGTGGACCCTGAAGGTGAAAAGTACCATGAGGTAGGTTAAAGGAGCCTGCCCTTGTGGGACAAGCTGTTCTCTGTGCAAAAGGACTGAGAGCACCGAGAGTGAGATAAGAAGATTACGGGGTCAGATTCCAGGTTATGGAAACCTCAGTGGCTGGCTCTGTTTTGGGCACCTCTGTGTGGGTCGCAGGCGAGAGCCTAATGGGTGCCAGCTGTGATAGTTTTGGTGCTATTGCACCTCTCCTCCAGGAACTGACCCGAAAGTGTCAGCTAATTCCTATATGCCAGCAGCTCCCTGGGTGGGAACAAATGTTGGGTACTCGGCTGCCTGACCTGAAAGGTCTTGCTGGCAGTGAGGAGAAACACCCCATATTTCATGGTGCACCCGAAAGTCACCTAATGAAGTGCCCGATTTCCCACCATGACCCCTGACAGACCCTCGTCACCTCCCCTGCTGGTGGAGATGGCCAAGGCACTCTCTGGGGACATCAGGCTTGGCCCTGAGCACTTGGGGGCCCTGGGGAGCTGGAGAGAGACAAAACCAGGTCTGGCCCCAGGTATATGTTCTGCTGCTGATCACAGGAGGTAGAACTCCCAGGTGAGGGTCAGGGAGGACACCAAAGCTGAGGGAACCTAAATCTGGCCTGCCAATGTGGGTGAACAAGGATTGTGTCTGTCCAGTCCCCAGTGAACAAACCCTCTCAATACCTTGTCCCCAGAGGCAGAGGAGCTCAGTGCCCGGGCTGTTGCCTTCCGTGCAGAGCTGGTGCCTGCAGCTCGTTAGTCCTCATTATTGTAAAAGCTCATTATTGCTCTCCCTTTGGGTGAATGCCATGGAGGGTGACTACTGTTTCCCCTGCCTTTCCAGGGCTGAGCAGGCCATTTAACTTAATAAAGCTGTTGCTCTGCACCTTGTGTAAGCGACTACATCACTCCCATTGAACTTGGGTAAGATGGCAGTTATTTGTATGATTTCTTTTGCCCCTGTGGGGCAGAACAAGCCGAGAAGAGGCGGTTGCCTGTGATAGCCATGACCCCTGAAATACACTGCACATCTAGGTACAATGTGGACATGAAAATAGCTAAAAGGCTACCGCTTAGATAGACAGATGGAACAGCTGATGTTCAAGTAGTAAATGTACCCCAGCCCTTAACTGTGCGGGGTTCACATTTTACAACAGTGCTGAGAGGCCGTTTTGACAAGTCAGGCTGTTTGGTCGCTTTTGCCACTTTCCTCAGCCCCATCAGCAGGTTGCTCCATTTGTTTTTGCATTGCCACTACTTCTGCTCAGTTTCAGGGTCACGTTTGCTGGCAGGGGAAGCACTTGAGCCCCCGTTTTACTGGGTTATCCAGCCAGTCCAAAGAAAAAGCTGCCTTCACCTGTATCAAGATTCATGTGATTGTTTCCATTAGAACCCAGTTTTGTATCTTTGTGATTTTTCATCATTGATTCTGGGCTGAGCTCAGACGCAGGTACCTACATGTGCGCAGCAGCATGCAGATGGTACAGTATCTTTGGAGGCTAACCTGAAACTGCCTGATAGCTCTGCTTTTCTGCTACAAAATTCAAAATGCTGTTATCACAGACACTAAAATGTGCTTGCGCGCACATCTTTTTCACACATGTATGTGCATGTGTGTGACTTCTAACTTTTGGTTTATCTCTAAGATTAATGAATGCGTTGACTGCACATGAGTGATCTGCAAACCTTTGAGACTGTTGGGGTCACCAGGAAAATGTCAAGAAGGAGATCACACTGTTTACAATATATCCAAAAATCTACAATGCCAGATGACACCCCACAAGTGATGCTGTAATGAGAGACAGCTATTAGAGGCAATGTAAAACACATGCTGCTGGATGCTGCATGTCAGAGATTTATCTCAGAATTGCAGATAGCAGGCCATTGGAAGACACAGGGATGAAAACATTCCAGGTTTCCTAGTGAAAAGAAGTGGGCACATACATTTGTAACTAATGCCTACTAGTAAGTTACTCCGAGAGGCTGAGCCTGCACCCCTGTTCGAATGCCAGGACGCAGCACAAGAGCTGGATCTGCCATGTGGAAAGCAGAAAGGTCAAGGAGGGTCTTGTGTGTGATGCGTCCTGCCTTGCCCTGGCATGGGTGCTCTGTGGGCAGGGTGCATGCAGGGGCTGGCTTGGGGCTGCCTGCAGGTAGGTCACTGGCAGGGACCATAGGGGCTGGATTTCAAGTGGGGATGGTGCAGGGTGTGAAGGTTTTGGTGCTGGAGGATGGGACTGATGGCCAGGGCTGGCTAAAGGCCAAGGGGGTCCCTGGTGGTTACCCTGGCGCAGGCTCCTTGCTCAGTTTTCTTCTGGGTGTGATAATTACTGCTCAGGAAGGTTTTGGAGATGGTGCTGCCAAGGGCTATCGGAACAAGGCTTGTGGTGGGGGCTGGCTGGTGTTACAAGGCTGTGTAAAAGCCAGCAGAGGGTCAGGGCAGCAGAGGCTGTGGGTCAGTGTGACAGATGAGTGCAGAAGCTATGGGATGGCACACAGGGCTGTGTCTGGCAAGGGCTGGACAAGTAGCCCAAGGGCATAATGATGAGAGGTGACTTGAAGCTGGGGCTGACCTTAGCAGAAGCCCATGGATTCACATGGACCCTGGATCCAGCAGCATTTCCAATCCTCTTCAATCCTCTTGTAAAAGGGGATTGAGGATATAGGATGGAGCCAGGAGATGACACATGGGGTATGCAGAGGTTTATTGGTGACAGGCCATGAGAAGCTGAGGGCACAGCTGGAGCTGGGCTGGAGCCAGTGGAGAGATGCTTACAGCTGGACACACCAAATACAGAGCTGATTCAGAGCTCAGTGCATCAGCATATAACTTTTAGAGCAATATGAGATTTTAACCAAAATGCTTAAGATTGTAGTAACATGTACAAAGCAAACAATATTTTTACAACTGACCATGTTTAACCCTTTCACTTCAAAGTACATAATGCGCATCAACACTGAAGCTTCAACAAGCCCATTGAACGTGGGCGAGAAGAGCACTCAGTGAAACCTCTGAGGTAAGTCAACTTGATTGGAATTAACAAGGGTAGTGTGGACTGTAACAATATATTTACAGCCTGGTGATTGTTCTCTGGGAAAGAAGGAAAGGGGCTTAAAATCCTATTTAGTTTAAGCTGTATTTTAACGCAGGCAGTTCTTCAGTAGTACACAGTTAATGTAGTCTGTCAAATCCCGCTGACATATTTGGCAATAGATACTTCCTCTAATTGAAAGCAATTGTTGTGTTGTAAGTTTTCCGCCTTTCTCATTTGTTTTGCTTAACGAGTAGTGGTGGCCTGTCTACTTAAGCACGTATTAAGCAACTGCTCGCTGGAAAGTTAGCATATTGCAAAGAGTGCAGCACGATCCTGCCTGACTTCATGAGGAGAAATTTCCTCCAGGCTTTGGCAGAGGATGTTTGAACAAAGCTGGTAAGCTCAGCCTTGCTGGTTGTTATTGCAGGGCTTTGCTGGTTGGGTCAGCCATGGCCTTCATGTGTGACTTCTGGGGTAAAACCAGGCTCACTTCCAATGCAGCCATGCTTTGTTTTGAACAATAAGCATGGCCCCTGCTGTGAATCTCAGGAGGGGATGCTCTGCTTTATGTTGCCTTCACTTCCTTTGCTCAGAGCCAAATGCTGCATCCTACACTGCTGGAACGCAGTCAAGATGCGCAGCCTGTGTGGACAAGACATGGCCAGTCCCTGTTGTGTCAGATGCTGCTGCTGCTCCAGCTGTGGTGGGATGGGCCTGTGCACCTGGGACTTGCGTCCTCCCTCCTCTGCACTCCACAGAGTGTGTCTGTGCTGTCATTGTAGGACACCAGTCAGGTGCTAGGTCTTGAAACACCTTTTGCCTGATGCCCTTCTGAAGCTTGAAGAGGTGTCATGTACCTCACTTTCCTTGGATTTCAGAGCAGGACTGCATAAAACCTTCCTTTACCTTGTTGTAACATCAAATCTGACCGATCACTAGAATCCAGTCCAGGCTGATGCTGGCTAGGACCTGGCTGAAGAAAGGACCTTGTTCTGCCATATGTGCCTGCGCCCATACCTACCTGTGATATTCCAAGGCCTGTATTGTTACAAGGGACAGGTATGGATAGGAGACAGTTCGTGTAGCCAGCTGGAGTTCAAAAGGGACTCACTTCCTCCCTTTTCTATACTCCAGGGAATGTGTCTGTGCTGTCCTTGCAGGGCATCAGTCAGATGCTTGTGTCTTCATCTGACCACTCGACCCAGCACATGCTGAATTTCTGCACCACAGAGCTGGAGATGCATTTTCCCTCATCAGCCATGGTTCCAACCCTGGCTGGTGTAAAGCTGGGGGAATGGAGGGCTGAGCCCTTCCTAGGTCTCTAAGGAAAATAAAAGCAGCGGGTCACCAGGGAGATTTGTGGGAAGCTGGGAACCTGCTAGTTCTGCATTCCTGCTGAGGGCCTGAAACGTGAAAGCTCTCCTTTCTACCTGGGTCAAACCTCAGCATGGGCTGCAAAAGACACACTTTTTGTTGCCTTGTGATAAACCTCCTGCTCTGGAAAATGCTGCCATTATTGTGTGTCTGAACTTTCCCCAGCACCAAATCTGTCATTAACCTTGAAGGAGACCTTTTCATGCTCACATCCTCTGTCTGCACAGCTCCTCTCTGGAGGCAAATCCCTCATGGTGAGCGCGTCAGCTGGCTGCATGCTGCAGACAAGGTTATGACTGCATTACATACTCTGAGGTAGCAATGGGAAAGGTTCATCTTTGAAAGTGAAAAGGGGAAAAGAAGCATAATTTTACTCAGAAAGTGTCTTGGGTCCCCATAAATCCCTCTCACCCCTGCTCAGAGCAGGGCTGGAGGCCAGCAGCAGGGTGGCAGTGGAGCCTGCTGTCCCCGTGCAATTTGTGCCACAATCATTTGCAGCAGAGCTGGAGACCACAATGGAGCGTGTTTAGACTAAGGGACATTTGGGAAGTAACCTTGCCTTAATCTTTCTGCTAAGCACCCAGCAGACTCCCAGCATGCTAAATCATTAGTGGTAATGGTAATGATGATCTGGCCTCCTCCTCCATGAGCAGAGCCTGCAATACAGATTGATAGCAATAAAACAGGAACTTGGTCCACGCTCATCCAGAAGTATACAGAGGATTGCTAATCAGTCTATTTCCAAGCCCTATGTTACTTCTGAGTGCCCTTAAGTGCCCCACTGAGCACTTTGCTGGTGCATCCAGCTTGATGACACAAGACACTAACAAACGACTGGATAAAGGCAGGGTGGCAGGCAGCACTGGAGAGTATCAGACAAGTGGGGTGATCAGCAAATGGCTCTTGTTAGGGCAATGATTTCTCTATGTCCAAGTGTTTCTCGGCTCCTCCTGAGCTCTGCTTGTGTTTTCCTGGTGCATGGCTCCTCTCTGTTCAGAAACACTGCTCCAGGGAGAGCCCTGTCCTGGATTGCTCTGGGCTGGGACAGGGGAGACCCAGTGGGTCTGCTCTGCTTTTGCCAGCCTCTGTCCCTCTTCTTTCTGATAACTGCTAGCTGTCTCTGTCAGGACGGGGAAAAGGCAGGAGTTGGACTCCTGCTCTGATCCAGTAGAGGTACTCAATGGCCACTTTTCATCAGCGTGGGTTTTTGAGAAGGAAAGTGAGAAGCCAAAAGAATTCAAAACGCATGTCCACTAAGCATTCGTGGATGCACCCTCAGGTCTCCTGCCAAGCTGCCCTGCAACCATACAGACAATGACCCAAATAGCCCACTTAGAGGTGAAGAGTGAAGGAGAGGGAAAAAGGAGGACTGGCTGCATGGTCAGAGCAGAGGCACCTTGAGACCTGCTGCTGCCCTGGGGTGACTTTTCCTCTGGTGGGTGCTCAGCAGCTCCTCTGTGGCGCCTGGTTCCCTGCAGCTCATCTCCGCAGGGTGGCCGTGCGGGGCAGAGAGGAGCAGTGCTCCATGCTCCCGCCTTCCCGATGCGCCCAGTGTCACCAGCAAAGACTTGGAGCGCGCTGCCCTTCCCCCGGTGCCCGCTTCCGAGCAGCGTCCCGCACGCGAGCGGCCCTGCGGTCCCTCCGCCGGGCGCAGCCGCCCCGCGCGTAGCACCTCCCCTGCGGTGGGCGCTGAGCGCCGCCGAGCCAAACCCGGCCACCTCCGGCGCGAGGGTGAGCCCCGTTCCCGCTGCCCAGCGCTTTCCTGGGGGTACCGTGCAGATAAACTCCGCTAAATAAACAGATGCTCATCCTCCCCGTACTAAAGCGATTAGATCCTGGTTTTTGACAGTGTTGAGTCAATACAACCTGAGTAATTGCATGAGTAACTCATGTTTCCTCTAAAGGGAAACTGTTCTCGTGTAAATATGTTTATTAATAATTAAAATGTTTTTGAGTTCTTGTGCACACAGCCCCTCTTCCCCACAGAGGCGTCTGAAAGGCTGTTATCTTTAAACCTGCTGAAGAGCCAAATGGGAAGGGATTCTGGCAGGGGATGATGGTCGATGGCAAGAGGCGTGTGGTTTAATTTTGACCTTTTTCTGAATTCCTGAACAAAAAATAATGGTGAGATCTGTGTATGAGAGGTTTAAAAGCCGCCACTACTCCATTAGGAGCATACCCTGAAATACTCATTGGCACTTCTCACAGCCCAGATAATAGGAGTGGGAAATAATTTCTGGAACCTAGTCACCTCAAAGCAGCTTACCAGAGAGTTGTTTCCTAAGGACAACAGCAGTAAAATCGTTGTCAAATAATCCTTCAATACCACAAATATTTTGCCTTTAATTGTATCAGTGCAGCTAACTATGGGCATAGGAAATGGGAGTCAGAGCTCCTGGGAGATTTCCTCTGACAAAGCACTGGGTACTTTTGGGGTAAGTTACATTTTTCAATGTTCTTTTGCCTATTATTTTTTTTTTTTTTTAATTCACTATAATCTGGATCCTAATTTGGTGCGCTTGAAAGGCTGATTTTACATGGAAGATGCTCAGCTATCAGGGTAAGCAGCAATAAGAAATCCTAAAATAGGCAGATTAAGGGTTTGGGATCATGGAGGTTTATTTCTGTGCAATTAAAGACATGATCATGTTTAAAAAATTGCTAACCTGTAGTTTAAAACCCCCAACAACTGGGGGGCCCACATTTGAAACCAGCCAGTAAGTCTATTAATTAAGGGTATCATTAGCACAGACAATGAGTGACATAGCACGAGAGCCCAGCATTAAATGCAGTGCAGGTTTTCGGTGGACACTGAATGGCCAAGCAGTTGTGTATTAATTAGTGATCGGAAGAGGGAGAGGAGTCAGGAAGGGGGAGAGGGAAATTGGCAAGTGTAGAAATGAGATTAGACAATAAGGGGATTTATTCTTTCCAGAACAGAAGTCATGTAGAATCCTCATCAGCCTCTCTAGCACGTTTGTATGGACAAAGATCCATGCCACGGGAACGGGCACGGCAGTAAGGTACAGCAGGGGGACAGGAAGCAGGAGGACAGAGTTCCAGGGCTTGCCTGTGGAGTGTTTCCAGGTGTTGTGACCAAATACCAGCCTCAATTTCCCACCCTTATTTTAAATGCTGCTGGCTGTTCGTGGATGGCAAGATGTCTCCATGCTCAACCTTTACCAGGAGACCTGTGCCATTATAGGGATATACTGGTGCAGCCACATGATGAAATCAAGCCCACAAGCTTCTCCTTCGCCTTCCTCCATCATGTGGGTGCTCCAGTCCGGTCTCTGCTCTCAGTGGAAACTGAGGCTTGAGACAAAGATGCTGTACCCACATCCTATAACTTGGCTGCCTGCTCTGCCATTGCTGCAGCTTACAGCATCCACACAGTAGTGGAAGCACATGACCAGGGTATCTGCTGTGTGCCTGAGCCCACCCGCGCTCTCGGGGTCCAAGGGGTCGGGTCCCTCCTGAGTGTGCCTGGAGGCTACAGCTGTGCTCCCTGTCACGATAAGCTGGCAGGAGGTAAGGGCTAGCCTGGGCAAAGAGTTTAGGGCTCTTTGCTTTGCCTGCAAGGCCGTGAGCTGCCTGGGCAGGCAAAGCACCCTCTGCAGGGAGGGTGGCCCCGGGCTGTGTCTTGTGCCAGGATGAAACTCACATCCTGTGTACCATCTCAGCCTGCAGTGCTTCTCAGCCGCTTAGAGCGTCCCCCTCCGTGACGAGGGAGTACGTTTCTATGCCCGCAGAGGAGGGAAGAGCTGTAGCTGATGTGAACTGTCACCTTCACCCACACAGATAGAGCGTTCCCACGCCGGCAAGGGCGGGTGGATCAGGGGCTCTGCGCTCTTGGGCGGGTCTCCCTGTGGTGCATTCCAGTCTACGGAATTTGGGAAGACCATCGCTTCATTCTGTGTTTTTCTTTTTTCTTTCCCTCCACAGTTAAAAAAGAGCCCGTTGGAGGGCAGAGGAGATGCACAGTCCTCGGGTGAGCTGCGCTTTTGGCAGAGCTGTTCTAGGGGTGGAGCCCGGCTCTGGCCGCGCTTTGCCACCGCCCCGCTCCCTAGGGAGCTGTCGCTATCCTCTGGGAGGGCAGCGGGGCCGGGGCGACCCTGGAGCGGAGATGACAGCCCGACATCCCCCGCTACCCTCAAACTCGCATCCCGCGGCGAGCGCGGCTGCCCAGAAGGGCCGGACCGGGCCCGAGAGCCCCCGTCGGTGTCCGTGCTGAGGGAAAGGCGGGGGGACACCCCCGTCGGACACCCCCGTTTCGTGCTCGTGCTTTGGGTGTTTGCCTTCTGTACGTGCTGCCTGCTCCGGCGCTGCGGGGCGCTGTGGGGTCTGCCAGCTCCGGCAGGCTGGGCTGTATCGCCGCCGGAAAGGTGCGTCCTGTCCCCGGTCGTCGGTCGTCTCCCCCCACCAACC
>JAOEHX010003127.1:0-24679 GCA_025448015.1 Bolborhynchus lineola
CCTTATAGGCCCCCTTCAGATACTGGAAGGCTGCTATGAGGTCTCCATGCAGCCTTCTCTTCCACCTTCTGGGCTTAGCATGAGCAAGGGCTAAGGATGCCAGCTCTCTGGTGGAAAAGCAGCACTTTGTCCCTGGCAGGAAGGGCGTTCCTGGAAAGGTGGGATCTCGTTACACAGCCATGACAGAACCCAGTTCTGCCCAGACGCTGCCAAAAGGATTGCCTTTCTCCTAGGGCTTGCCGGAAGCCACAGGGTAGGACACCACCATTCACTCTTGCCTCCATGGGAAGAGCACTGCCCTGGAGGTGGCCGCTGCAGCTTCACATCCCACCTCTCCCACTAGCCTATCCCCCCCACAAGCTGGGGGGCTGCCACGTCACCTCAGCGCTGCTGCCTGCCTCTCATGATTCTTCTGAGTTCTTAAGCAACAAGAACTAAGAAAGTTCTGAGATACGGAATAAAATAAAGAATACTGAAAATACAGAATAAAAAGAATTAGACTGAACACGTGTGAGCAGCTGACACCCTCCCAAGTCATAACCAAACACCAACAAGCTGCCCATGTAGCATAAGAAAGAGTCAACAACAGTTAAATGCATGTAGATAGCAGCACATTCAAATACTCAGAGTGAAAGAAAGGAGACCTCAGAAAGGATCCATCTAAAAATGAAAGATTGGAAAGAATCCCAGCATAAACATATATACCCCAAATGTGTCAAACAGTTTCCCTATCCAACTACCCACCCCACCCCCGCTCCTAGGCAACATAAGCAAACTCTAAAAATATAGAGTATTTTGAGTAAATCTTCAAAACCCCTTACCTAACAGAAAGCTGCAGCTTCCTTCTAGTGCCCCCCCTCCCAGTTTACTCTGAAGTCTCAAGACAGAGGTTCAAGTACCATGAAACAACAGCAGTAACTACTTTAAAACAAGTAGTACTATTAAACAGATCTGCAATTAGACTGTCTTTTGCCAGCAGGAACCATAAATAGACTTCAATTAGAATCCAAAACTAGAAACAGGTTCAAGACTTTTTTTACACAATCCCTGTAAATAACCATTGCAGCTGCTTATGCAGAAGCACTATGCACAAAACACTCCAAAGCCGTCTAAAGGCCATTCAGAAAAGACCACAAATGATAATGCTTAATAACCAAATCACTAACCAAAACTTCATGTGCTTTAATCACGCACGCAGTAGCGAGCCTTCTGAACTTAAAAGCTACTAAAGCTTCACTTGCCAGGACAATGACTTTCAACATAAGTGTCTCCTCTCTGCCATGACACAGCAGGCTCTTTGGAAATAAATAGCAAAGAAGTAAAACAACCAAAAAATGCTTTCAAATGATTCTGTGAGATTCAAGATCAAAAAAAGGAAACAAAAATTAGCATGGAGGCGAGAAATCTGGCCACCAGTCACTGCTCTCTCATATGAAAAAGCAGAGCCCTTGGTCACGAGAGCAAAAGGACCCCCAGTTTATTATCATGTGGATTTTCAGCAGACTGGCATACAAGAACTGTTAAAGCACATAAATGTTTGTGTAAGTCTGTTATCCAGAAACAAAGCCCTGTGTGGAAATTCTGCACCTGTACTCTTTTGTCAAATTTAACCTTCAACCAGAGGCTACTTTTAGAGACAGAGTGAAATAAAAAATTAGGCACAAATACAAAAAAAAAAAAACCAAACCCCCAACCCAAACAACAAAAATCACAACACCCCAAACAAATGGAGTCAGCGCCTAAAAACCATTTCACATGTCAACTACAAAAGTTGCTTTTCCCTCCAATGTTGAAGCATACATAATCTTATAACATCCACACATCACAATCCCATCATGTTCTCCCAGTATATGGAGTATATAACACAAGGACACTGGGGAAATACATAATACCCCTCACTGCCCAGAAAATACACCCAAATTGAAAATTCCTCGAGTGGTTTATTTCAGACAAAGGTGACGGTGGAATTTATTTCTAGGAAGTGGTTACATTTAAGTATGACATGAGTACGGCTCCTTGAATACAAGGAACATGAGACAGAGTCCCCATGCAAGTTCTCTTATCCCTCTCCAACCAGTATTAGAAGTTTTTAATCTTGCTGTCACACTTTCCCTTGATCTTCACGTTCCTATTTCCAGCCTTCTTTTACTATTACTTGTATCAATTTAAGCTCTGCTAGCTTGCTTCCCTGGTCTTCCGCAAAGGCATGGCTGCCAGTCTGGATGCCAGTCCTCCTCGCTTCCTATCATTAAACTTCTTTAGACCACACTACAGAGGAGAGATTTAACTTGCTGACACAGGCACTCTCTTTTACTCCCAAATGCACCCACTTAAACTCCATGTAGACCTCCTCCAAACTGAGCTTTCCACTTCTATGCAACAATGTCCCTAAGTAATCTCTTCTGCAGCAAAATCTTAGACCAAGAACCCCAGCCTTCAGCCACCTTCATCACTGCTCTCAAACTCTCATCTCTATGATGAAAGTTCAGATCACAGATTCATAAAATACTGGATTAGAAGGGACCTCAAGAATCATCTGGTACAATGTTCCTAGACAAAGCACGACTTGGACTAGATGTTCCAACACTGTTCAGCCAAATCTTAACAGTGTTCAGTGTTGGGAAATCCACCCCTTCCCTGAGGAGTTTATTCCAAGGGCCGACTGTCCTCATTGTGACAAATTTTCCTCTTGCCCATTTGGAATCTCCCCAGGAGAAACCCATGCCCATTACCCCATTGTCTTTCCCCATGTGACTCCACATATCCATCTTTTTTGGATCCACTTTTTAAATACTGGAACATGGTAGTAAGGTCACCCCTGAGCCTTCTTTTCTCAAGGCTGAACAAGCACAGCTCTCTCAGCCTTTCCTCATCTGGCAGGCTTCCCAGTCATTTTGTCACCTTTGTGGCCCTTTTCTGGACCATCTCAGCCTGTCCACATCTTTTTTGTAGAGCAAGGACCAAAGCTGAACTCAATATTCCAGGTGTGGCCTGACAAGTGCTGTTTCATGTCTGCTCTTGTCTAAACCAAAACCTCAGTCTCTTGACATTTCTTTGTAGCTGCATGTCAACCTTCAAGCCAAATGAACTGTGACTTACTATTAATCTGCCTCTCACATCTTTCGTTCAGCAGTGGAAAATTTTCCATTCCCTAGATTGCCAGTGCCTGGGCATTCTTCCTATTTCCTAAAACCTGACTACACCTAAATTCCCCTACTCTGTTTCCATTCATTTTAAATGCAGGGTTTTTTAACCCATACAGCTAAGGGCCCTGAGATCTTGTTCTGTTCACCCAACAATTCTGTTAGGATGATAGTCCACTGAATTACTTGCATCTTTACATTTCCTTTCTCCATTTTTTCCTGCAAAATCTGTAATTCATTATATGTATTTTTCTAGGCACAGCAGAAAGAAAACATGGCCACTTCTGGATGCATAAACTCCTGGATTTCCATGCTGATCATTGAAGGCCACTGCTGATTGCTACTTCTGTATCTGTCTACCCAATTGCTTTCCTTTGTCTTGTAACTGAGGCAGGATCTTTGGAAGCACCTCTGGAAGGAAGACAAACAAAACCCTTGGGGAATACATTTAGCAAGAATTTCAAAAGCAGAGACTGCATGGGCACACAGAACGTGCAAAAGGGATTGGAGAGTTGAAGCACATCCTTTATGCATGAAGAGCAAGTAAGCCCTCTGTGAAACTGAAAGCAGAAAAATTCCTTACTATTGCTAGGTATCTTTTATAAGGGTTTTTTGAACATAGAATCTTCATAAATTATAAGGTAATAATACCCAATTGAATACTTCATTAGCAAAATACACTAACACATAAGACACCTCTCACTTTCTTTCATAATGATAATAAAAAGTACAAAACATACCTTTCAGTTAAGAATAAAACAGTATAGATTCCATTACATTATGTGGAATATCCCAGACTGGTTTGGGTTGGAAGGGATCTTAAAATATCGTCCAGTTCCAACCCCCTGCCACGGGCAGGAATATGTGTAACTTTTGAATTAAAATAAATAAATAAATAAAATAATACATGCCCGCAAGAGATCACCCTTTGAGAATCATTTGCCTCCTATGTTATGGATGTCAATATGATAAGTATTGAAGAATTGGGAAAATTTGTCTTGAGATTCTGTCAAGCGCAGTGACCATAAGCAAAGGTTCCTCACCCAATCTTCAGCAGTCATGTAATCCCAAACCTCAACATAGAAAAAGCAGGAGGGAGCCAAGCTCAAGTAAGTGGCTTTCTGAGGACCTGAAAGCACAGTTGCAGCTGCTAAAGACAGCTTAAGTTTTACTACTGAAAATAAGTAGACGTTATAAATATATATATATAAGCAGCCAGGCATACGTCAGCATTAAGAACTGTCACTAGACACAAGATGAGCATTTTCAGCTTCCATGAAATATCTTAGTTTTGTAGTTCCATAATATTAGTCAAAAAGGACTTTTTAGAAGAATCAGATCAACTATCTCAGGAAGAAATAGGATAATTTTAAGACTACAACAGCAGTGAATGCAGCTTTCATTAGTGAGGAGCAAATAAATGGTATAAATTCCATCTAACACTGTACACAAGTTTTCAACTACGTGTAATCAAACCCATTCGGTTTTTAGCATCCTAATGACATTCAGGTACAAAACCACTTTTTAGGAAAAGTGATAGATGCATAAAGTTCAACAATATAGTTTTCAACCACTACAGCTCTATCAAATACATCTCATTTAGATCCTTTCTGCTTCTATGCTATAAAAGACAGTACAGTTACATTGCCTTAAGGAACTAACAAAATCAAAAGTAGGCATTATTTCATAATTTTTGCTGATTCAAGAAATGTCATTTAACAGCTACAGCTAATACTGTTTGTGCAGAATTTTAAGCCTCTGCAGAACAAGGTCTTAAATCTGATTCTCAAAGCATTTACCGTGCTAAATTTGAGGAAAAAATATTAAGCCATCTTACTTCTAAAAAAGGACACTGAAAAGCTAAAATCTTGGTAAAAGTTTTACTATGAAAGCTGAATGAGAAGAATGTTGCTACCTGCCCTGTGTAAAAGGATTTAAAATAGCTTCCTGTCTCCTAGCACCAAACTGACTACAGCATCGGATCCTCCTTTCCAGTGAGTATTCCCCAGGACCGATTTGGGTTTATAGTTATTTTTTTAAGTAATAAAGGCAGAAGAACTTTACAAGTAGCAAGATTGAAAAACACATATAGAGTACAAGAAATTAGCATTAGTCAGGAGAATTGGGTAGGATAAAATTCTCCATATGGAAATGAAGAGTCTATTTTGATGCAGGATTCCAACAGTATCAAAAACCAGTAGGGCAATTTTAAGTGAAAACTGCAGAAGCCTACTACAATTAGCCATGTCAAAATACAGACTTCTCTACTGTCAACCACTCTAAGTTGTTGGAAACATTGCTATTGTACAAGCTTAGACACATACATAGAAATGTATATTCAAGTCAAGTCTAAGGACGGACAAACACCTTGCATACTGTATTATTCACTGATATAAAAAACATTTTGATTGAGACAGAATACATAGCTGGTCCTTTGATACTGAGAAAGCAATGAACTGGGTTCTTATGCCAGAGCAATTTGTCATTTCTGCTTCTTATTAAAAAAGGGACTTTCACAAAAAAGCGCATTTACATATAGGACAGAGCAATCCTGCTGATGTTGATGGCACAAATCAGATACTGAAGCACGTGCTTGAACAGAAATGAAAGAAACCAGAGCACTTCCACTACACAGCATCTAACTCTCAAATATTTTATGGCTAGTCTAATTACTACTGTCAAAACCTAAGTTTCCAAAAGGAAGGAAAAAACACAACCACTACAACCAAAACACCACACAAACCCAGCAACACAAGCCAGAAAGGAAAAAAAGACTTGGCCTGTATTGCAAAAATGGCTGAAGTCTGAAGCATTCCTGTATTTTCCATACCACTCAAAGCTCCTATCTTTCTCAGAGGTCATGAAGCTAGAATTTTTACACCCATTTTTGATTTTTTTATAGAATAAAGAAAAAAAAAAAACAGCTGAAAACACTCATTTTTTCACAATGATAAAAAAAAACAACCCTTTGACAGCAACTTTTCCCCAGAAAAATCACAATCCTACTTAAGCGGCCCAATATTAAACAGAACCCTAAAATTCGCCAGACTTAAGAGACTAATTTTAGATCCAAACACTTGAAAGCCAAGAACGTTACTGGTTTCTGCTACACCTCAATTCTTACCCTTTTGAACACACGAAAAGCCATATTCAAGTTGTATGTGCAAATGCAGAACTAGCACTTCCTACACTACTTAACATTTTAACAGTCTCTGGAGTGAAAAGGATTGTTTTTTTCAAATATATAGTCCTTAAATAATTTTTTACCCAACGAAAATGAGTCATGGGTCCGTTTGTGCACAACATCAGAAACTGTTTCAGTGCATCCTCTAAGGAAGCTTGCGCTCCATCTTCAGCACTACTTCTGGGAGCAGATGGGAGCAGAAACCAGAAGGAAGCAACAACAAGTGAACTCCAATCATAAATGTGCATTACACACAGCATCCTTGCTCTCCCTTCTTTTCTCATCTTTGTCCCCAGAATTACAAATCCCCTTTTTCCCACTCCTAGAGGAGAAAAGAAAAGTCCCTGGAGGTATGAGGAAGTCTTCACGAGTGACTTAAAGGACCCAAATAGCCTCCAGAAACTGAAAAAGACAGAAGTAGGAGCAATAGCCAGCCAAGAAATTCCTTTTGCTTCTGCACACCTACATGTCAAAGAAAAGGAATTTCTTAGCACACCTATGGATTATAGCACGCTCTTGATCAGGTAGTTTAACCTAATAACAAATCACATGGTACAGCTTGACTAATAAGCTATGAAGAGTTTCCTAACATTTCACCCGAGATACAGGAACATCAATGTATGAGAGAACATTTAAGCAGAAGAGAAACAGGATTTTGCCTGTTTCACTTCACAAGATATAGCTTGATAACTATCCTCCAGCAGATATCAAAGGCTTGCTCAAATCACTATGCAAAAACATCACAGAGAAAGCTGCATTAATGCCTTGCAATAGAAGTGCCAAGTATATACATATTAAACATTTAATATACCAGTATAGCCTCACTCTCCACATAGTAGACAGATGACACTTCTGTGACATTCTACATAGACATTATAAGCTTGCTCTAGAATAAAGAACAAGAGGCGACATACTTGAAAAGATTTTGCCCAAAAACCCCACACTAATTGTGTGAGTCCCCAAAGAACAATAGGAAGAAGATAACTCCTGGTCTACTCTTGTAGACCAAGTGAACCCACAAAACACAACAAGAAAACTTTTCAAGGAACACAATTAACAAGCAAACATCTCTATTAATCAAATTTATATCATTAGCTTGATTTTATTTTGTTGAAAACAGGGCTTGAAAGTCTTCTTTAGTTTCAAATAACCATCAGGAAAAAATAAACACCAACTGCAAGTGGTAATACTGAGCTGACTTTTAAGAGGGTCAGGTAAGTAACCTTAACAGAGCTAATAGCACTAGAGAAAAAAAACAGGGTGCCAGAAAACATTTGCTCTATAGAAATGTTTGAGAGTAGAGACTGGTTTTTTGAGGAAACTAAGAAGCAGCAATCACTAAAAATTATGACAATCATTTTAGCATCCTGGTGATTCAAAATGGTCAGTCTGGTGCTTGACATCCGTAAGGGGCTTTGCCAATTGAGCTAATAGCAGGAGGCTGCCATCCTCTATCAGTTACTATGTAGGTCAACAACAGAGGAACAAAAAAAAATACCTTGACAAAGTGGAAAAACAAAAAAAAAAAAAAAAGACTCCAGCTACAGTTTCACATTATATTTAAGCTAATACCTAGCTACCACCAAGTGAAAGCTCCCACTCAAGCCTGCACCAGCTCTGGCACTTGTCAGTGCCTGGTGACCCGATTGTCTTACCACAGTAAGCTATCTGAAGACTGAGAGTGCTTTCCAGGGCATTTGTTTGTTCTGTGGTTGGCTTTTTTGTATAGTTATCTTCCTGACTTAGCTGATGGTGAGGTCAGATGACAGGCAAAGCTAACATTGGTAAAGAAGCAGGAGCAATCTTCCCTGTACAGCTGAGTCCACACAGTCTTCCCTTTACAGAGCCTGCCAGAGACTGTGTAAATGGTAGCTTTAAGGTGACTTGTATAACAAGAAACGAAACTCACTGTAGAGTGTCGAGGTCAAAGCCAACAGTAATACGGCAAAACTGAGAACTACTGGCCAAAAATCACAGTGAGATAAATGGACTGAGTGGACAACCCACACAGCACCTTGAGTGGAGATCACCAACACAAGCATAGGCCATGGCAGGTTAAGCTTTGGGAAGTTCTTCTGACAAACTCAGAGGGGACCCATCTGCAGACACAACTTCCAGTCAGAAAGGAGATGACACTGCCTTCACTGTATGCCTGAGATAGAGAAGTCCACTTGTGTGGACTAGTAAGAGAATATACCTAGATGTGTAAGAGCTGCTCACCATCAGCATGGGTCCCCTTTCCTGATCACCAGTCAGTGCACAGGAACACAGCTTCCCTGGTGTTGCTGCAATGAGTCACTGATGGCTAAAAAATCAATGGTTCTGTAGAAACATGACAACCAGCATGTGAAGGATGCTGTATGTCCACATACACTGCTGATTTATTATGTTGAAGATTGGTTGTGCATGAGCGCAGCATTAATAACAAACAATAGCAATCGGTATATTGGTTTATGGAATAAAGGATGACTCTATATTCCTTGTGTGGGTCACCATCTCTGTGGCAAATCACTCAGTTTCAGGGCTTTAGTCGCCATACAAAAGCAAGCTCCCTTAATTCCTTATGCCAGTACTCTGGTGATCAGGCAACAAGCCAGTCAGTCAGTCAGCAGTGAGCTGAGCTGCTGAACAATCACTGACCATTTCAGGCCAAATCAGGTCTCCTAACTGGTTGACTGCCCAAACACTGCTGTTGGGGAAAGAATATAAGCAAAATCAAGCGGCTGGGAACACAGCAGAACAGGGTGTGAGCTTCAAGTGTTATAGACCTGCATGTTCAGGGATGTTAAATTAGAGCCCAAACTATAAGGAGTATGTTTTCTGCACAGACTCACATGGCCATTAACTAGTCATTCCCTCCTCTACCATCATCTCTATCCCCTCCACACAGCCTATGATTTCATCTCCTCTAGTCTATCCCAATGATACTGCTTCCTCCATCAAGTAAGAGTCACTCCCTACCACCCTAAATTTCATTTAGGCCTTACTGAGCACCAACTTCCTTTAAATATTTCCTCTCCCCAAGGCCACTCTGATGAGTTTTTGATAACTCAACTCAGCCAATACCCACCTCCTCATGCCTCTTAACAACACCGATCTTGTTCTTAGGGGAAAAGGGAAGAAAGAAAAAGGCACTCTTTTGCAGTCACCCAACCTCTTTTACTTTGCTCTGTGTGCAGTTCCCATCTTCATCTATCAAAGAATGAAATTAATTGCTCCTCCTCACCACCACCATGGCTTTCTGCCTCCCATGGCTTAAATTCCCCATTCAGGTTCCTGTTCCTTATCAGGTACTCCTTTCCTTTTGTCTACCTTCTGCACTGGAAAAATGAGAATTATATTAACTGAAGCAATGCCCTCTTCCTGATGTCTGTGTTCAAAAGGGGTACCACAGTAAACATGGTAGCTCCCTCTTTCTATACCACAAGTCTTCTCAGCAGCCTGATCTCCTGCAGTAAACCCCCAGACTCCCACCATCTGAAGAAAAAGAGCTGGACAAAGTTAGCTAATTAAAGCAACAGTCATTATGTTAGTATGGGCTTAGTTTAAAAATGCTCAATTGTTCACATATAAAATAAGTGGACAGCAAAAATACACATAAAGAGAAAAAGGCCATCACAAAGTGAAAGTACCAAATATTAGATGATGTAGACTTAGAGATGGCAAACTTTCAGGTAAGCAGATGGTACTAGACTTCTCTGCACAGGAAACCCTCTGGCAAGTCCTACAGAGCTCTAAGGAAGTGACTACCCTCACACAGATGTTCTGTTGACACATGCTACCACATTGCCATAATGCTATTTTACTCACCCAGCCAGAGTTGCTTTGCACATCCCAGAAGCAACACTGCTTAAAATACCATCTTGGAAATTCACACGTACTGTTCAAGATGTATCCTCCTGCTCCACCTATAACTGTTACCATATAGCTATATGGCAAACTGATACCTGTCTACCAATGCATTTAAAAATAATAGTTAACATTCATGGCACCATAAGCCATGCACCAAAATGTATGGCAAAAAGCTTGAAAGTGAAGATGGGGAAAACCCTGGAATCTACCATATGAGACTGATACAGGCTCCTCATCATAGGGGAACAATACTACTAAGGGTGTGCAGCTCAGTCCAAAAACAGATCTACAGCAATTTCTCTTGACTTGCTCCTCTCACCACCAAGAAAAAGCTACGCACAACCCTCCTGTCTAATACAGCATCAGTGCTAGTCAGCCTTACTGTGGCACAAGAGCAGCATTTGATTCGTCTGAAAGACACCGATGAGCACCTTACACTGGAGGATCAGCAGGACCACAACAGCCAGCAGTGCTCCTGTCCTTCTATGTGGCAGCAGTTTAAAACGTAGGCCTGCTTTACAGAAACTGGAAGAATTATGGGGCAACAAAAGGTGAAAAAACTAATTTGAACTCAGTCTCAGAATAACAATCGCTTTCAGAAGGTATTTTGTGAAGGGCCATGAGAAAATCCCTCACAGGACAGGATCTGCAGTCATTGTTCCATTAAGCACAGTCCTCACTTATTTCAGGGTTAAAAAACAAATACATACAGCACACTGTGATTCAAAAGGATTCAATACAAGAGGACACAGACTGCAGTGTGGATATACTTTTAACAGCAGCATCAGATTAATTAAAATAGAAATACTCTATAAAGGTCTTCTCTCATACAGCAGCACCACAAGGACTGGCAACAAGTAATGAGCAGTGAAGCTTTATATCCCACTGCTTGGCAAAATCAGTCAAAATAGTAACTAAAGATAGAGCAACAAAATACCTGGAAATCATTACATGTGGTCTAATCTGCACTGTACCACACTGCAAAACTGTATCTCTTTATCCCCAGAGTTCTTTAATCTTGTCGATAAAGCAGAGGATGAAAGACAACTGTGTGAGAAATTATTTAGCCTTTATTTTAAAGTAGGTGCTTTCAAGAAGCTTCCACATTAAATAACCCACCCTACTCATAAACTGCACAGTTTTGCTTCAAGAGGCGGATAATTTAGTGCTCAGGGTGGGTTTTTTTCCCTTTTAAATAAGCCCAGGAAAAAAAAGCAATACTGGATTAGTAACTCTTCACCCAAAACATGTAACAATGCAAGGCTCACACTGCTCAGTATATTTATGAATATAGAAAGCAGATTTTTGCACATCAGAAGAGAATACAGCCCCTGACACAGAATCACAGAAAGGGTGAGGTGAGAAGGGACCTCTGGAGGTCATCTGGCCCAACCCCCCAGCTCAAGCAGGGCCACCTAAAACCAGCTGCCCAAGACCATGTCCAGACATCTTCTGAGTATCTACAAGGACGCAGCTATCACTGCCGTAAATTATGCAGTGGACTTTCCTCATATATAAGCAAGCTGCAGAGAACAGGAGTGATAAGCTCCACTCCAAAAGACACCTTCCCAACTGCAACTTCTTTCCCACTGAGAAAACAATACTGCTGATAGCCAACTAGGTTAGTAAAATCCAGCATGTACTCTAAGGAATGACTGACCCACAGACAAGGTAAGGATGTTAGCATCATGACGGAAAACACAACAGAATGCAAGGGGAAAAAAAACGTATAAAAGATGAAATTGTGATGTGTAAACTACTCTTACACATTACAATGAAATCTGCTGAAGATGACT
Source organism: Bolborhynchus lineola (assembly GCA_025448015.1). Classification (NCBI taxonomy): domain Eukaryota; kingdom Metazoa; phylum Chordata; class Aves; order Psittaciformes; family Psittacidae; genus Bolborhynchus; species Bolborhynchus lineola. The sequence goes on from JAOEHX010003127.1 coordinate 11,976, forward strand.
TGGCATTCGTCAGGAGCTGCTAAACAAATCTTTTTCCATATACATTTACAATAAAAATATTGTCAGGATACAAGTGAAACAAAATATAGTAAATAAGCAAAGTTTCAGTAGTACATACATCTGAGATTCTAGTATAGTAGAGCATTTAGTATATACATCTAGAACTATTACGGATGTTTTTCATAAACCTATAATAAAATTAACACATTAAAGTAAAGCAACAAAATGTTGATTAATAGCTCTGAGTGCCATTTCCAGTATCAGTGAAATACTTTAACATTAAAATCTTTTACAGACTACATATTAACGCTGTAAGACGTATGCAACAGATGAGCTAGAGACAAACTACTCTTGACACGACCAAGACAGAAAACACATGAAGTACAGTAGCCCAAAACCTGCACCTAAAATACTGGAATAAGTGGGCATATGAAACGTCTCAGCAATTTGACCTCTGAATTTTCTTCAATAGACTCTCAGATTTTTCAGATAGCTTTATGAGCAGCAAATCTTCCTCTGTTAATTTACTTAATACAATCACATATACACCCAATATGTAAAGTCAAATTTCTTCCTTCTTTACCACCACTGTGTCAACTTTCTGAATTCCCAGCAATAAAATGCAGCCCATGGACAGCTGTAGTCATATGTTTGATTCCTCTAAGATTCAATTAAAATCTGTTTCATTAGCTCAAATTATTATGGCAACTTCCTTACCTCTTCACGAAAAAGAGGCAACTTCGCTAACAAGTATGTTATTATAATATAACAGTACATAATTAACAAAGAGATGACTCAAGATATCATTGTTGATTTGACTAATAGAAACTCTGGAACTAGAAAACAACTCACACCTTTTTCCTTCACTGGCTGTAGGCAACAAAATCGCATTTCTTTTGAGAAGTTCAGACCTAACACTTTCAAACATACTGGTCCAGAGAAAACAAGCATGCAGCCCCAAGACCAAACCAGGCGATCCAACTCTTTATGATGCGAAGTCCAGTGTGAGCTCAGGCTCAGCTCCAAAGCTGAACTGTTACATTACAAGAAGATAATCTCGTAAGCCACAAAAGATAAGAAAAGGAGTGAAACTGCTGAGGCATTAACTTTAATTCATGAGCAAATCAAAAAGGCATAAAATCTGAGAAAAAACAGTGGAGCTGTAATATGCTGACTCATTAAGATCAAGAATCAATCCACTCCAAGAATCAAATATTTTCCTACCTTTTATCTTCCAGGCCACCAAGGACTCACTAAGCTGGTAAACACATTAATCCTCAGTAAATAGCCTAACTGGCTAGGCTCTGCACAAGCCAGCAGGTAATTGCCGTGGTTTTCCTGCTTGAAGACCCTCTGTGTATGCTACAGGATGCCAAACACATACCCACAGCAATTTTATATAGAAAGACTCTATTTCTGAAGATTAATGATGTGGCAAAAGGTCACATCCTTGCAGCTGTTGTTATGCATGGAAGTTAATATTAGTTGGAAGTTTTTTCCAACCCTAAAGTAAAGATACCACAAAATCAAGCACTCGGACTAGAAAATGGAAGCTTAACTCCCTCCCCTATAAACATTATGTCACCTTCAGTTATTACAATTTTGGATTCCAGAGAGAAGGGATGGAAGAAGAAATAAAGAACACAAAACATGGTATTTAAGACAACTGTCAAAGCCTAAAGTCACTTCCCTTCTTGAGAACTGAAGTTTTATGGAGGCTTCTATTTACTCTCGCTTCTTAAAGTTCAGTCATTCTTAATGAGTTAAAAGAAGATGAAGCAATATTAGCCACCCACTAGCCCAATGTGTTTTGGGATCACACCTAACCTTTGTGGGAGAAAGGCTGAAGCAACAGTTATCTGTGAACTGAAGAAGAGCATGACATAAAGGAACAAAAGAAAAACTTCGAGGTTACACTTCCATCCAACTCCTCCTATGCTTCCCTTCCCCATCAGCTTTCTAGTCCCCAGATAGAAGACGGTGATCCTGATTTAGATGTCACAATTGGCTAGCACTTGCTACCTTTTCAGCTCTGCTTTATTTCAACTACTGAGCCCTGAACCAAAAACTGTAGGGTCAAATTGCTATAAATAACTAACCCATTCTAGAAAATGGAGAAGTAGAGAAGAAACTGAAAATAAAACATAAAACCAAAAACCATCTGCCACAAATGGCTTTGAACAGTTTGATGTAAATATAAACCTTTCTAATTCTCAAAGGGCATTCTATTTTAAGCATTACTGAACCCACCTGAAAGCTGGTGAGCCAAGGTTATGCTGATGCAGTTTAAGGCAACTTTTCAAGGCAGCTTCAGCTTGGAAGAACATTACTTAGACTGCAGAAGTTCCAGAATTTCTTCTTAGTAACAGAAGTTGGCTAGAAAAATGAATGCTTGAAGTATGAAGTTTAAGGGATATTTTAATTGTTTTATACTTTCGCATGTTCTCTAGTTACTAGAACACCAGGCAATATTACTTGGTTTGCTTTTTTCTAGAAGTTCCATACTACGAACCCATGAAGGTTCAAAACAAACCTGCTGGGGAACCAAAGAACAGTAAGTAAATGCAACTTACTCAATACTTATACATGCAACTTTGGAGATAAAGCTTGTTGTTGGTTGGTTTGCTTGTTACTGAATGAACGGAAGTTCCGCAGATATTTCCTTGATATTCTTTTCCTTTTAAAGTCAAAAGGCTTTTGAAACTCTCCCAGGATCATAACCAGCAAATTCTAGACCATGAAAAATGTTGAAAAAAAATTACTGTTGGAGCAAGTCTAGAGGAGCCCATGACGATGATCAGGGGCTGGAGCACCTCTTGTATGGAGACACATTGAGGACACTGGGGCTGTTCAGCCTGGAGAAGAGAAGCTGTGTAGAGACTCAGAGCTGCTTCCAGTGCCTGAAGCGGGCCTACAAGGATGCTGGAGGGGGACTCTAGTAATAGGATAAAGGGTCATAGATTCTAACTGAAACAGGAGAAGTTCAGGTTAGATATAAGGAAGAAGTTCTTTACTGTTAGGGTGGTGAGGCACTGGAATGGGCTGCCCAGGGAAGCTGTGAATGCTCCATCCCTGTCCATGTTCAAGGCCAGGCTGGACAGAGTCCTGCATGACACGGTTTAGTGTGAGGTGTCCCTGCCCATAGCAGGGGGTTAGAACTAGATTATCTTAAGGTCCTTTCCTACTCAAATCAATCTATGATTCTACTAAACCACAATCACATGCTCAGGATTGACCAGGTGACTTGTATCACCATCTAAACCTCCCAGACCAAAGTAAAGGTGGCATTTTCTCTGCAGTGCCTGAAGTTTCTCCTGCAAGTGTTCCTGCAGGTTACATTACCACTGGAAATGTCACGTATTTCATTGAGCATAATGATTCAGGCATCTTGCCAAATTGACATGAATATGTCAAGCCTCATTTTTCTTTGTAATAGCAGTAGACTGGATGATCGAGTCCCACTGTAGTGTGACAGCCAGATGCTATTCTGAGAAAAAATACATCTAAAGAGGGGAGTGGGGGTGTCAAGCAAACAGCTATGCACAACTGCAATAGCATATCCAGCTGAATAAAATTAGTGCTCAACTGATTTATAGAAACCAAAATAAACATCAAAAACTACAGATGCATAAAAAATAAAACCCAGAGAAAAGAAGGACCTGGGCTTCATACGTAATGTTAGTAACATGACCTCAAAAATTCTGTTGTTTCACAACAACATACAAGAACAAAGTCACTGTTAGGCATTTGGCTTCATAAGGCAATAAACTGTTCCCATTGCCTACTCCGGCCAGCTAGCAGCCGTCAAACGTTGCAATGCCAGCACAAGACTGAGTAAAAGCCAGCCAGAAAGATTCTTGGTTCTCTTCCATCCCTGTTTTTTTGTGGTTCTTTTGTACATTAAGTAAATGTACAAAATTACTTTATTTACATTACTTACATTAAGTAACACCAAGAATGATGAGCTAATGGGAAGTTTTTTTTGTTTGGTTTTAGGTAGCATTTTTCAGTGAGTTGTGGTGGTGTTTTTATAAAAACAGCTTCTTTTGGTTACTCATACAACTTTGAATGACTTTGAATGATTTCCAAGTGTTGTGTTCACCAACATTACTAAAAGAAAAAGCTGAACCAAGTTCATAACAAGTTGTTTAAAAAAATTCCAGTAGAATATCAGTTAACTCATTGGTTTTAAAGTTTCATCTGCAAGCACTGAAATGACAGTAGTGGCAACCGATTATCCACTTCACTGAGCAGTTTATAGCTGTCTTACATACAGATACCTTGTTATCCTTCCACAGGTGTCAGTACAGTGAGAAAGTCTGCAGATATTGTATAAAACAAACAAACATTTCTCAGTTATCAGGGTGACAGTTATAGCAGTGCAGTTAGGTTCCCTTCCATCATCTGGGATGTGAACTAGTAATTAATTTCACAAAGAAATAGGCATGCATAAAATTCATACTCCATGAACTGCACTGGTCTGAACCAATTTAACAAGCATAATAATTCATAGATACAATCTGTCAGTTTTGAAGTATATAAACCAGTTTTAACAGTCCAGAGTGACAACTGGTTAAAATAATGTACAAGATACAGTGCTAAAACTAAAGTTAAATATATGTTTTAATTCTTAGCACTGTTTTTCATTTGTTTTGATATTTTGCCTTTTTATTGGAAAATAGCTGTTTCACAGACCCATCAATATTTCAGTTGCCAGGGATTCCACTGTTTCTTGAAGGTGGAATTAGTCACAGAAGTTTTAAGCTGGATTCCTTGAATACCCTTCATAACATCAGAATCCCATGATGCAGAAGAAACTCACCTGCCCCTCTGCAGTATTGTCTTCTCCAGAACCCTGTGCATTGCAATTGAGAATTCAATACATGCGTTACTCTACCTTTGAGAACACTCTCCACTGAAATAGAAGCCGACAGCAGCAGAACAGACGCCTTTTGGAAACTAAAGATGTGTGATTACAGCACTGGGAAAATAGACACATGCTTGCATCATCTGTGATTATTAAGTTTAGAATTAAACAGTCTTTAGTGTTTCCAAGATAAACCTGATTAACAAGAGATTTAAAAGGTCACTAGAAACATGGTTCTTAGTCAAACTAATTCACACTTCTATGTTTTCATGACTGAATTTTCTTTATCTTTGGATGGCAGGGGAAAGGTAGAATATTGTACTTCATCCAGAAAAAAAACTCCCTTCTTCTCTGAGAAGCATCCTGCCCACTACTTTTGCCATCTCAAACAGGCCCAGACAGTCACAGAGTTTTCTTCAAGTTGTTTTTTAAAGCATAGAGCAAATTTTATTTCATAAAAGTAAAACAAGCAGGAAGTATATGGACCAGAAAGTCAGCTACGGATTATGATTTTCTTTACATATACCTCAGAAAGGATGCAAGTGTTCTGAAGCAAAACCAGATCTCCTAACTTGAACAGGGAAAATAGCAAACAGCACTTAAAATGCAACATATTTGTAATGATAGATAATGATAGAAAAATCTGCTGAGAAGACAGTGCATGTTTGTAAGCTACTCTTACTGGCCAACAAACCTAAACCACAAGCACAACCCAGTGTATTCCACATGAGTTTACTTATCTGGTAGGATATTCAGAGCAAGAACATGGCAGATGTGATCTTCCCCTTCTCACTGACGGATTTAAGGAATACGCCACTCACACGGACAAGATGTTTTCCTTACCCTTTGTGAGCACATTCAGTTTGATCCAACAAGACAAAAGAGGGATTAGTTTGATTTACCACTGGCAGTCACCTGCTCTTAAGTGGCCTGACCGTACACTTCAGCGGTTAGAACACGTCACCAGGTCCAGAGAAAAATGGTAACAAATTACTGGGAGAGAGAAACTACTTAATACAGCTTACCTGCGCAAACTTCAATCGCCTCTCTGGCCTACAAACAGTGCTAAACCTCAGCAGAAATGAATGTCTTCTTGCAAAAGTCTTCCAAGCTGCTACCAGCACACATTAAATGTGAAAATTGCCATTTCTGCATGCTGGTGTTAATAGACACAAAGTAATCTCATTTAAGAGCTCTTTAAATCTTTATACAGCAAGAAAATACTTTCATCTTATGTGTTCCCTCAAAGCTGTAATTTTGCTCATGCCAATTATACATAACTTTAAACCAAATGAAAGCCTTCAACTTGCTCTCTCAAAAAGAATCATACAAAATAGCTACCTGCCACTGTAAGCCCCAACAGCAGCAAGGGAAGCATTTACAAAATCCTCTGGTGGTTTAAGAAGCAACTAACAAGTAAGAAAGTACACAAAACATGAATGAAACAAACACCAAATGCCGTAAGTAAGGTGATCCAGTTCATGGGTTTGCATCATACTAAAAAAAAAAACAAAAAACCAACAAACAAACAATAAATAAAAGCAGCGAGACAGAGCCATAAATATGATTCGACACTTGGGTAAATAAATCCCACAATTCAACAGCTGGGCAATGCTACCAGAACTAATGTAGCCCTGCACTTGATACGTTAACAGCCTTTCGCTTTCTGTGCCAATGAGCCCCACCACCTCAGTAATGCACCCCATCACTACTGGCATCCCATAAAACCCAGCAGTTCCCTGCTACATCATTAATTTCTGATCACCCTTCTCCAGCAATCAGTGAAGAAGAGAGGACACATGCTATAGCTGGTTCAGAGCAGCTGTTGCGCAGATTGACCAAGCAGCAGACTAAGTATCTTGGGCTCATAGCTGTGATCCCTTCTTCAGCACTGTCCCTAATTAAGGTCTTTCTCTTTCACCCAGCACTGAGATATGTACAAGATATAGAAACATACTTATTTTGACATGTTACCCTTTGCGGCTGACAGATGTTATGGGGGAGCAAGAAGGAATACAGAACAGAACAGGGTCAGCGACTGCTACAAGCAAACATAAGGCACAGCCACATAAACTTTGCTGGCTTAGGAGGCAAGGCTAAAGTTACTTTTAAAAAGCAACCTCTTCGAAACTAAGGTTAACAAATAGCTTAAAACTTATCTTCTCAAATTTCTTTTTCTTTTTTTTTAAGTTTTATTTTAGAAACAGCAGTGTATATGGTTGGGTTAGCAGGTACCACAGTGGAAGTTACCAGGCATTCGCAGAATACCAGTTATTTTTGAGTTCAAGTACTAAATAATGACACATAAGCTCCACATCTTTGAGATACATAATATGATCTGTAGAGGACACCAGATCAGACAACATAAAGACAAAAGGAACCAAAGGTTACAAACTTTATAAGCAAACATATGACAAGAACTTAGCAGTTCTCAAAGCTTTTCCCAATATTTGCTCCCCATGAATAAGTGTGTGCACTCTCAATACAATAGCTTAATAAAGTAAAATCTATTTGTTGAATTTGAAGTCAAACAGTAGAAGTCATATTGATCAAATAAAAGGTAAATAACTACACTGTAAATGCAGGTATTTTGGGAAAGTTACAATCATACAGAACATCTGGAGCCCTCAGACTTTTTATTTCAAGGTTTGGGGCAGCAAGGGAAGATATTTCCCTTACTACCTTGCTGGCCTCACACGCTCTTCTCTCTGCAAACTATTAACTTGCAACAAAAGTCTAAATGTTAGTAACAAAGTGATTATGTAGTTACTGAATCAGGAGAGATGACAGCCCCCACTTGAGCTTGCAGCTGGAAATGAAGGGGAAAGAACAAATCCCACAAGCTGTATCCAAACACATATATCCTCAAGTTCCCACTTCCATAGCCTGAATAACTACTGTGAGAAACAGCTGCCCACCCATCCACCCAGACTCAGCACTGAGAGCTGCAATACTGAAAGTGGACTTTACAAGCATCTTAGGGAAGAACATAAGAAGAGAAGAAAGGTGTTACAAAACTTTTCCTCTTTGCCCATATTCAGTCTCAGTTCAACTGTTATGAAAACATGTACGCACGCACGCACACACACATTATGTCACCAACTTGCAATTAGTTTTCCATACATGCAGAAAGCAAAACCTCCTTAACTCAGAACTAGCTGAGTAGGATCAATATGTTTGTATTTACTAGAGGAAATTGAGAAGATCAGAAGATGGGGGAACTCATACAGTGCAATATGCCCACAACTAGCCATAATGCTTACTACTGCCTACACTGCTACCATCATCAAGCAACCCACATTTATGCTAAAGTTCTTTTGAGATTTTAATCTACAAAACTCCAAATGAACCAAAGTGCTACTGCCTCCCACCCACTAGCTGGACTAAATCCAGCCAGCAACTTCCTGCAGTTTTCCCACGCCTGATTGTTTTCCAGCATGTAGACAAAGTGGAGACCATGCAGAAAAACAACAAGTTAAACTTTTTTTTTAACTGGAATGGATAAGAAAAGGAGAGCACCAGCTCTCACCTCCTCTCTTTCATAATACAGGAAATACTTTGACAAACTGGAGTGCAACAAGACAACTTGAAGCAAGCAGTATTCTACATATGATGTAGGCTGTTCAGCAGATGGGGGGAGGAAGGAGGACATCTAGACAGATGGTCTGGAATTTGCATTTTGTAATTTGAAGATGGAGGCATTTCTCAGCCTAGAACACAACACACTAATTTCAGCAGAATCTTAGAAATAATACAAGGGGGTACCTCTCTCATGGTCCACAACAACTCTGGGAGAGATTCAAATTGAGTTCAAGGGTACAATGTCAGAACACCTGAAGAAATAAGAGAGTAATCAAACTCCCATTAATCTTCAAGAACCAGCATCATTTCTCAAGTCTCTTCTCAAAAAGATGAATGGAGAGTTCCAGAATACAGAATGGCATATGACTACTAAAACCTCCAACTGAGAGAAGTCTTCAGATAAAGATGGGCAGTACTCTTGAAACAGCTTCAACAGTTGAAGACCAGCACCAAATAGTTACATCTTCTTTGCCCTAGACATACCAGATGTTTCTGAAACAACTTGGCACATAATACTCCTGCCCACTTCAGCTCTGTATGTGTGTCACCATGAGGACCTGCATCTCCTGCATGTTGCACCCTAAAAACCTCTTGCTTCCAGATCAAGCACCTCAGCTTAAACTCAGTGCCCAGAGACAGACTGTGAAGTCTGCTCTGAAGACAGGCTCAATTTCATGCAATGAAAAAATGGACAGAGTAGGAGTTGGGGCCCAGCCACTACAATGGCTCCTGATTTTTCAGTAGAAAAAAAACAGGTTCTCAGAATCACAAATAAAAAGTAGTCTTAATAGTCTCAGAATAGCAAATAGTCTTAATTACACTAATGAGGCTGTGCCTCAAGTAAAGGTGGGAAAGGAAGGGCAAGGAGTTTTATGCACGTTTATACTTGATGGCATGGCAGAGGATAACAGGAGACCACTGAGAAAGAGGTTAAATTATCTCTGCTGCCCACTTCTACTACGGCTAATTAAGTCATAGACCAGAGAAGATAAAGGTATTCAAAAGAAGCACATAAAGCCTTCATGTTTCTTGGGAATGAATAAATAAATAAATACAGGATTTAAAAGAATATATTAAAACTGAAAGCTTTTCAGAATCATTTTTGTTACTTTCACCTCATCCCTTAAGAGTAGGGACAGCCACTGCTACTGCTGTAGAGATAACCATATATTAAGCAACAGAAGTAAGAGCACTTTTAGACTACTGCCATACAGCTGCTGACGCCAAACGGGACATAATCAGGCTGCTTGGCAGTATCCCTGCATAACACAGGAGCAAATATTCGTTAACTTCACAGAAACAAAGTCAATGGCATGATTTACACTGGCGTATACATACTCACACACAGAAGCCAAGGCAGTTGAGGTGGCCAGTTGCATTAGCAGCTCCTGCTGATAATGATATGAGGGTTAGTTTGGGGGCTGGTTTTAAGCTTTAGCAGGAGATATGACTTCAAGGAATACAGAGGAATTTAGCAGCTGAAGACACAGCTCTGCAAATTCTGAAGGACTGAACTGGTGGCACAACAATGGTCCAAATGCTGTTAAAAAGTGGCATTGCAGCTTTGAGCTCATAAAATTATGTTGCCTCTACGATTAATGTACTTTCACCACAGGAATGATCTTAACTTTTTTCAAGTAATATAAAGAGCAGCTGCTTGACACATCATTAAAGAAGCCAAGCATCAACATCCTCAGTTGTTTACACTAGATGCCAAGAAACCCTTAGAATATTTTGTTCTCCTTCCAAAGCTATCTTACAGACCTGGTACTGAAGAATAAAACACGTAGATAGCTGGAAAATAACTGGGTACTGAGAAACACCTGAAACGTTTCTGAGCAGCAGGGGAGATGCAGATGTTTTGGAGAAGTAACCATTATCTACAACAGTGTAACAAATTTTGAGTTATGCGGAAGTTTGCTTGGCAAGATGTGCCTTTGAAACTGTGCTGCTCTCATTCCAGAATCTGCAATATCCTATCTGAAATGAAGAGAAATTCATCTTTGGGAAGCGAAATAGATTTTTTTAAAAGCATATATACGCATATATCTTCACAAGTCCCGGACCAGCCTCTTCCACTCTCCTCCCAGAGGCAAAATTTTGTGGTACACCTCTCCAACTCTACTAACCAATTCCCCACTATCCTGCAGGTGCAAATGAAGAGCTTACCCATGAAAGAAACAGCTAAAAAATGAGCATTAACTTGCACTGCTGCCCATTCATTTCCTAAAATATAAACTGCAGGTTTACTCCAGATTTTAACCGTTTTCTTACAAGAAAGTTGTTTTTCTTTGGATGATGGGCAAGGACACTGTAATTCTTGAAAAAATACTTTAGACTATCAGGAAGAGAGTGGGATATCCCTGCCTTTTGATGCCTGGAAGGTGACAGGTAAAGAAGGACAAGAGCAGTAAAAAAGGACAGGTTAATGGAAGATGCAAATGTAATGTTGCCAAGAGCTAACAATAATAATAAAAACACTCAAGAATGCCAAGGGGGCCTAGGAGAAGAGGTGGGAAAGCAGTGTGAGGAATACAAAAAACATCCAGCGAGAAACACTGTACACCCAACAGTAAATCACTGCTGCATGACAACCCTCTACCTATATTATTGCTATATTTTGCTAGAAAATAGAAACACGAATATGCTCCAATAGCCTACTAAACTCAAAATTTGAGGGGTAGGAGAAAATAAGCATTAAATTATTATAGCCTATATACCAAGGGAGCAGCATAATAACGGTATGTGGGTTTAAATAATCTGATAGAGGTCAAAACCAGCATTCACAGAAGAAAACACATTCCTTCAGTCACTAAATCAATACCTGTCATTTCAGGATCACATGTATACTTCATATGAATAACCTTTAATCCAATTTCTTCTGAAGTCCACAATTCTTGTAAATACAGTTTGTCAATCCATCATCATGGTACAGATCTTAGACCACATTTTTCTTTGTATTCACAGCAGGTTAATTTCTCTTGATCTGATGTACCGTATCTCCTCAGTGGCATCCGAAAAACAACACTGAAGTTGACACTTAACTTTGGTCCTTGATAGTAAGTTGAATAGGTTTCTATTCTCAAACTGAAGTAACAACCTAGAATTCACTACTGAAGACCCTATACTTTCTCAAAATACTGTCTGTCAATGTCCCTATAATCCAGGAGTAGGAACTCAACAACAAAAATGGCAACTCATATTTTCCTGTATGGAAAACAGTCACTCCATCATCTCAAAGCTAGCAAATGGCCTGTTGATAAGATTACGGGGTAACAAGCCAAAACAGTTGCTCCAGAAGCAAAGCACAACACCTGGGTTCACACTGATTAACGTGGCATTCACACAGGTGTCTTACAAGCAGGTTAAACAAGCAGGCTTTTTTAGTAGTTAAGACTCGCCTGAAGTAACCCAGTGGTCTGCAGGGCTCAAACAACAGGAATAATATCTATTTTTTCTCAAATTAAAATAAATAAATCAAAGCACAACCATAAAAAAAACTGTATATGAGAGGGGCAATTTTAGGTGGTGGGGTAGGGGAAGGTACACACATTCATAGTTAATGGAGGGACCACAGGAGAGTTAAGTGACGACCACTTTTTTTAAGAGCAGATCCCAAAACACATTTCGCTCCAATAGTTGCAAGTTACTGCTTACCCATGTATGACAGAAAAAAAAGTGGGCATATCATTACTAAAGCTGTAGCCCCAGTAATTACACTTAAAGAGGAAACCCATAAAGGGCCTATGTAAGGGGGTTAAACAAGAGCATCACTCCAGAACTATCAGTATCGGCAAACTTCATTTTCTATGGCCCGTTTACTGAGCAACACAAGGTAGAACAGTCACAGCTGGAATTCTGAACGTTTCTGAACTCTTCCTTCTTTTGTTGCACCTGTCTTCTATTTTAGAACCCGATTTTGAATGCATGTACCACAGTGACTGGGGGAGCTAAGAATTGAGATCATTAAAGAAAAAATAAAGACAGCAAAAGATGAGAACTTCAAGGGCACATTACAGAGTTCCTAAACAGATTTTTTTTTGCAACATTTAACCGCACAAGCAATTAATGCCATAGACAAAAGCAGTTCTTGCTAAATATTAAGCATTCATACCCTTTCAGTTAGGGAGAAAGAGCTCATAAATGTCACAAGGCATCCAACAGCAAAGATGCCTTGAGAAAAAATACCACAGTATTCAGGTAGTCTTTATAACTCCTAACAGATGAACAGAGAAGCACTTACCCTCTCTCCTTT
>JAOEHX010003129.1:0-21611 GCA_025448015.1 Bolborhynchus lineola
ACCTGTGGGAGTTGCATTCTTTTGATTCTCCATGTAGCAAACTGCGTGGCTGATTTACAGCCTAAACCACGACAGTTCTTTTTTTGCAGCTGCCTTCTGAAAGCCATGGTCCTGAGAAACAGCTCAAACACCACAACTGTGACATCTTGAACCACCTCTGTAAGTAACTTCTCCAGAGATCAATCTAGCTGGGCGAATACACTAGGAGCACCAAAAAGGTGAAAATAAATATTACCTGAAACAAAAATTGCAGAACTATTACTCATTGTTGTGCACAAGAAGTTTTCCTCAAAGGCTTTCAGTGCTTATCACAAGCAAGATGTGCACAGGAACATTTTCACAAGTGCATCTGAACTGCAAGTGATGTCCCAGCCCCTGGGAACACTGCTGTAACTGCTGCCACTGTCAAAAAGGTTGCAAATGCTGGTGGGACTCACAGGCAAGCTTCCAATTAGCCGCCAGAAACAAACACCAGAGTTTTGTCCAGTTATGTGGGCCAAATAATAAAGACTTTGCATTCCAGTAAGGAGAAAGGAAGGATCACTTGGAAGGGGGTTCTTGGTGCTTACTCATACACTTGGAGACCACTTGGGCACATTCTCCAGGCTTGAAAGCAGCTGCCCTGATCCTGTCACACTTATCTTATTGACCTCCTGTGGCCTTCAGAAAATGTGCTGCATCCATACTTCCTCCTGGGAATGATCCCCACACTGTGCTAACTCCTGAGCTGGGCTGGAAGCTGTGAAACTACCAGTTCATAACTACCAGAAATAAACATACATGTAAGACAGAACCCAAGGCCGGGATGGAAGGATGACAGAAATGTGGACCAGCTTCTAATGAAGCAGGAGCCAACAAACAATGAACCTGTAAAAGCTGAGATAAGGTTCTGGCATCATGCATGCAGTGGAAAAAGGAATATTAGTTGCTAGGTATTACATGGTCAGCACAAGGGAATGCCACAACAGTTTGAAACAAAAGGAAGCGCTTAGTCTCACCATGTGGAAATGACCTGGGGGAAGCACAAGACCTTATAGAGTGTTATGAGTTAAGAAAAGAAAAAAGGGGGAATTAGGCAAACACTCTGAGGTCAGATTCACTAAGATTGTTAAACACAGTGGTCAGCATACAGTCTCCCACTGAGGGAGTTTCTAAACAGCCACAAGGGGCAAGAGCATATTCAGGGGACAGATCTAGTCATGCTTCCCCTCCTACAGCCCTGAAGAAGAATCTAGTGTGATACTCACCAGAGAAATGCTATTACACCAGCTCTGCCCATGTATCCATGCTGTATTCATACCTGTTGCATTCATCTGAGTGTTGAGAAGTAATTGGAGAAGCAGGGGATGGGGCAAACTGCAAACAAGTCCTAACCAGTACAAGCAACCATTTCCTCAAGGGATGCTGAGACTGGCCCAGCTCCTCTGAGGTTATGGATGCTCTGGCACTCATCTTCTCCCTTCCCTGGGCTGTTCCTGCCAGCCACAGAAAATGCAATGATTGATTGTTGCCTTTTCACCTGGAGCTGAAGGCAGGTAGGAACAAGGAGTCATTTATTTCCTCATTCTTTATTTTCTGTCTTGATTAAATGGGTGATCTAAAAAGGGCAGGAAACCACTTACCAGTTCCTTCCTAAGCCACGTCAAAGCTTCATCGATGCTCTCAAAGCCACCTATTCTCCCTGAGGTAAGAGTCACCTTGTCCTGGGCAGGGCTCCCATTGAGGTGCAGCTGCACCTTCCTTAAGGAGACAGTCTCTCCCATGGCCTTTTTGGCCTCAGTCGTCTCCTCTTCCTCCTCTCCCGCTGGATGAGGACTCTTCCATGCCTGCTCCTCCAGCTTTGCCTTCCACTCCAAGTAGGAAGGCCTCCTGGTTTCCAGTCTCAGCTTCTCTGTCAATGCCTTGAGGGTCCTCAGGTGGTCATCAGGAGGAGCAGCACCTCCAGAGCCAGCATCCATACTGTCCAGCACCTCTTCTATTTGGATTTTGGGTAGAGACATCCTCTCTGGGAGCCAAAAGGCATAGGGCTGGGCTGTGAAGGACCAGAGATGTGAAACCCTCAAGGTTTGACCAGGTATCACAGTGTCAAACACAGCTCCTCAGTGGACAGCCAGAGCAGTGGTAGTTCCCACTCAAGCACCACGTTGGCCTTGGATGAACACCTAGAAGAAAAAGAGAGAGTTGGTTTCCAGTTTGAGAGGGAAAGAGAGGGAAAAGAGAGTGAGGAAAGAGACAGGAGGGAGTGAGGGCTTTGGGAGAGGCACGGTGCAAAGGTGCTCCTGGGGAGTGTTACCTCACCTCAGCTATCTGACTGCTTTTGGGGCAGGAACAGACAGGCACTGGCTTTTTGGGAAGCTCTGGTTACCAACATCTCCAATCATAACTTAGAGGACCATGAAAGGGTTGCCAGGGAGGCCAGGACACATTCACACAACCAAACATCCCCAGAAGACAGCAGTGGCAGCTGCTGGGTGTTGAGGTGCCTGTGCACACTATTTTGTGGATTTCCTGGCTGGCAAACCTGAATCTTTCCATTTGGGCAAAACAGGGCCAGGTGAAGTTGGATTGAGTCCAGAGGAGGCCACTGAGATGCTCCGAGGGCTGAAGCACCTTTCCTATGGAGACAGGGGGAGAGAGCTGGGCTTGTTCAGCCTGGAAAGGGAAAGCTCCAGGAAGACCTTTGACCTTCCAGACCTAAAGAGGCCCTCATGTTTTACAAATTTGTGTTTAGGTTTAGGTTTGCTAAAGATGCCAAATTGTAGCCATAACATTCAGCTCCCTCCTGTGGATCAAGATCCTGGCAGGATCATGTTCCCAGCCATGTGTGGGAGTAACCAGTCTGGATTCAGATGCCTGTGCTAAGAGAGACTTGAACTCGTGGTTTCCATCACTGGCCATGTCCAGTCCACCCATGGGAATGGCCCCAGTGTTCACCTTGAAAACACTCTGGTAGAGGACCAGCACAGAGGAGCCAGGAGCTTCCTTCCTGCCACAATGTGTGGATTCAGAGAAGCTGTGCCCAAAGCTGCTCTACCAGACCATGGGACCTGCAGTGACAGAGGACTCAAACAACCCCACAAGAGTTAAGCTCAGGCTGTTTCTGCATTCGAGGGTAGGATCAGATAAGAGACTTTCTCAAGGTCGTATGCTCATCTATGGCTGAGCAAGGAATAGATCCAGAGCTCTAGTCTGTATGTCCAAGACAAAACATACTTCTTTGCATGCCTGGTAACATGCCCAGAAAGACCAGCCAGGACGTATGCAGCTTTCCAGAAGGATGCACTGAACCACAGCACTATGAGCTACTCAGCCATTCTTCTCCCTGCTATTTGCGCCCACAAAGACGCGTGTAACTCTGAAATTCAGACCATAATTATGCCTCTCGAACCTTTTCAGTAAGAAGATTCAATTTAAAATAAACACCAACAGAGAGCAAGATTTATCTCACAGTTGTGAGCAGGCATATGAGCCGAGCGAGGAGCTGATAATATACACACAGACAGTCTGGGGGTGGAGAACTAGTCATGTTGTGGTCTTGTTCCTGCTCTTATTTATGTTAATGAGAGTTTTACGGTGAGCGGGAGCAAACACAGATACTACATCAGGTTGAAGCCAACAGCTCTCATGCTTGCAGCAGCAACAGTTTTCCTTCTTCTGTTAGGAAACAGATTGTGTTGGAGGGGAAAGCAGAGGGATCCCCTGTTGGAGAGTCAGGCCCTGCACCAGCTCTTGCACGGATGCTCTGCAGAGCTGAGGGTATGTCGATGTATTTCACTTGTCTCCAGCCCCATCCTACTGAAATCAATAAGGGAAAACACCTAATGGCTTTAAAGACCTCACCTCCGAGCTTTTTTCCTGACCACTGAAATGGAGATTGCTGGGGGTGGCTAAAACCAGCAGCCCAATAGGGTCTGCTGCAGCTCTAAGCTACAAGATTTGATAACTCCTAGCAAAGATCATATTGTTATTGTAAAGTTGGCTTTTCCAAATGCCACAGCTACAAAGCGGAACCCTCACAAACTCTTCTGTGACTTCAGCATGCATAAAATCCTCAGGGGGGAAAAGACTTGCTGTTTGAGCCCTGGTGCAGCTCAATTAGCATTCATAGCAGGGACCATAAAAACAGGACAGCAGTTTGGAGCACCCCTTTTGTCACAACTCCACTGTCATCTCTCCTTCCCCAGAAGCTTTGGAAGAGCATCCCAGCAGCTTTGGAGGGAGCTGATTTTGCTATCCTAACAGTGGCATCAATCCAAAGCATCCTTCACCTCCCCCCCAGTGTAACAGGAAACTTCTCACTCACTCTGTAGGGACATCTCTAAATAGCCATGTCTGTTCCTCAGCCTTTCCAAACTCAAAAACGGCAGAAAGGAGTGGCTCTAACTTCCTATCAATACCTTAGACTTGGGTCAAAGACCTGCTGTGGAAAAAGAGATGTGAAAGTGGTAAGCGTGTGAAAAGTGCCTGTATACAAGGCTGCAATACAAACCTGTTTGCAGCCTGGGAGCTACCTAATTCCCAGGAACAAACCTGGCTTCTGGCTCAAGCCAACAGACCCCAGTCTCCTTGCCCCAGGCCCAGTTTCCCCCTAGGCTGGCCTGTGAAAGGGAATGAAAGTGATTAACCCTTGATTTATACTCTTTATCACACTTGCCAGGCTCAGGAACATGCCTCATTAGAGGAAACAGTTTGGCGTCAAAATGAGGTGAGGGTCTACTCCCACCTCACTCAGACCCTTTGCTCAGGCCCTTACAAGAATCCTAGCAATACCAAAGGCACAGGACACATCAGGTCACTGCAATGAGAAGAAAAACTTTAATTTCTTCCTTGGTTTAGTTTTCCAATGGTGAAGCCAGCTTAACCGTCCTACCCTGCAAGCTGTAATGCAAAGGGATTAGCAGAAACACATGTCCAGGGTGGAGAAATAACAGGATTGTCAACCTGGATTGTGTGTGAAGCTCTACCATACCAAGACTCAGGGAGCTGGCATGTCCTGAGGGTTGGCTTTTGTATCGCTGCAGGTCAGCAGTGCAAACCCTGCTCTCTCCTGTGCCTGACACACCTTGTGAAGCTCATGGTGTGCCCTACCCTCTAAGAAACCTGGTCCAGAAGTACAATCTACTACCACAACTGCAGGAATTCCAATTCTGAAGCAGATGCAGACCTGTTCCATCCCACTCCTCTGATATCCCTGCCCATGCCTTAGAGCAGGGGGTCACGATTGTCATGTGTACATTCCCTGACAAACCATGTATGGTAAGGATGGGGTAAGGAGGCGAGCAGCGGTGTACAGGGGTGTGGGAAAAGCTTTGTGTTATCATCACTGATGATAGAGAACAATGAATTCAGATGCTGCTTGCTGTCAAAAGGGAGATTGTACAAAATGATGTCTTTTACCCTGCAGGGGTTTTATGTGCCTGAGAAGTTTTATACATCTGTACCTTCCCCATCATCTCTCTGTGCCCCGGTCAGCTTTGCACATAAGGCATTCATGAAGCAGCACTGATTGCTGTGCACCAGGCCAGCGCAGCACAGGTACAGCCTGCTAAATTCAAGGCTATAAATAAGGGCACACAGTACTTTGGAAGGTCACACTCTGGGGGACAAGAGGTCTAGGAGAAGAAAGGGGAAAAAAGGAGAAGAAACACACAGGATGGAAACAGGAGGAATAAAGCAGAATAAATCAATCAGCCAAGGTAGACGTGAGGGGAGCAAATTATTCTTCTCCCTTCACTATTCCTGGTGGACTTCAGCTTACTGTAGCACCATTTTTTATTGCAGAGGAGGAGCAGCGATAGAAAGAGTCTATATTACACTGATTATCTAGTCTCCAGGAATTAAAAAAAATAACAGTATGAGAGAAAGCCCAGGCTGAGGGAGGCTCTTTAGCAGGATGAAGAGGTGCCCATAGATGACACCTATGGCATGGGGTAAATAGTGCAGTCTGTTTACAAGGGTAAATGGTTCAGCCCGTAAATGACCTTCCAAAAGCACTTCAGCCCCTTTTATGCCTCAGTTTCCCTCTCAGTAGGCAATTCATGCAATTGGCCCTCAAGGAAAAAGCTCTGAGGATCTTCAGAGGTATACAGAATTCACCTCTGGTATCTTGAGGTCTCTCCATCTCATCTGAGTGCCTATGTTTTTGCTGTAATTGGTACAGGGACACCCTCTATAATCCGTGGAATTTGGGATGCAGTTTCCCTGACCATTTGTTGGTATCTGCCCCAAGAGTTTGCATCCTGAAATAGAAAACCCTAGAGTAAATTACACCTGGTTAACATCATCATCGACCTCTGCAGGTCCCAGTGGGTGAGAAGGACCCTGAGCTGGAAACAGTGGAATGAAGAAATACCAGGATGGACCAAGAGGTGAGGGGATGATACATGGATTGCATATGCCATGCAGATAGAGTTGTGCTTGCTTTCCTTCTCAGCACAAGAAGACAGACAGGAAAGGGGTAGGGAAAGCTGACTCGCATAAGGTCTGAAACAGGTTGCCAGTGGGGCAGGGAGGAGGAGATGCTGTGCAAGGGGGTTGCCATAGCAATGGAGTAAGGGAGGAATCTGGCTGCTGCACAGTGCTGGATGGAGGCTCCTGAGCATCCTCTGGGCAGCAGAGACACTGAGGTCCTGGGCAGTGGGTGAGAGGAGAGACCTGCCTGTGTCAACAGTGCAGCTCCCTGGAGCTGGTGGCTCCCTTCTGGGGAGTCTGCACATGAATCACCCCTTTCCCATACCAAAATGACTTGAGAGAGAGCTGCTGTGCTGTGTGGGCTCTGGTGAGCTTGGGCTTTTCCTCACCCTGGGGTTCCTTGCCCCTGCATCCCATGCAGCATGGCTGCATCATGCTGCTGTGCACAAGGCACCTACACAGACCAAATAGCTACCCCAGCCAGCCCACTGACTCAGAGGAGAGACGAACTTCCTGCGTTACATTTTCCAGCATTTGGCCATCCAATCCCTTTCTGTAGCACCTGAAACTGTCCCCACAGAAATCTGATCTGGTTCCTAAGTGCTTTTCTCACCTATCCCAAACTGACCTTCAGCCTCCCTCCAAAAGGAGAAGACTCCAGCAGCCTAAAGATCTGCCTGATCCCGAAGCCAGGACTTCCTCCTGAAATGTGCTGTCAGGATCAGATGCTCTCTGCCTGCTCATAATGCCTGGCATAGGATGGAAGGGGGTTCATGTATGGCTGGAGAGGTTATGTCAGAGTCTTCAGTGCCCATTCAACACAGTGCCCATGGAGACCTCCTGGCCACACTCATGTGGGCTGTAATCTTGTCTCTCCCTCTAGGGACAATATAATGACACTAAAGGGACCAAGTTGAGCATCACAAGCATGGGTGTTTGATGATTCTACCTTCAGGCCTCCTTGCAGGGCTGCCTATGTTGGCTGTGTCCCTTCACATGCACACAGACCTGACTTCCAGCCTAATACCAGCCAAAAGCCCAGAGAGGAGACCAAGTCTATATCTCTGGGCTGATCCAGATTGTAATGCCCTTGCAGAGGTTTGGAGAGTTGGTCACTGAAGTGACCCATGGAGTGGGCTGAGATAGGTGTACAGCACCCAGATTAATGGGGTCCTGAGTGCACCTGGATATTGCTGTGCATTTACTGCCATGAACAAACCCCTGTAAGATCTCCCGGACAGCTCAGCTGCTAAGGTGAGAAGCTGGGAAGCACTCCTGCTGCTTCAGCCCTTTGGATGTGGACATGGCATTCACACGTACATGGGGGAAAGAGGGAAGAAGTGGGGCTTTCCATTCACATATGACCTGGCACAGGGAAGGGTTCACACTGTCATGTCTTTTTTGCCCAGATGACCTCCAGGAAGACCCCTAAGCACTACAGAGCAGGGGAGAGCACTGGGGGGCTGTGGCAAACTCACCAGCCTGACAAGAGGAGCAGAGCAGAGGCACAGAGATAAGAGAGGACCAGTTTGCACTCCCTGCCCCCAGGTACTTCTCCCTGGCTAACCTCCAGCACCACTAGCAGATGATGAGCAGATGATGAAACAACCTGTTTCGATAAATACATCTGTGCATTCCTGCCTAGCTACATCTGATCCCTCCTGCATTCCCTGCACAAAATCAAGCAGGCTCCTTGCGAGGAAGCAGGACTTGGATTGCTGCGTGCTTCAGATAGACCCTGGCAGCTCCATTTTCAGACCAGCTCCACTCCCACTTGGTCAGCACATTTCCAGCAGTTGTGTTGAAATCCTGCATGAAGATGGGCACTGCCAGATATTTGGCATTCCTATAAACCAGTTTTCCAATTAAGTGGGAAATATTTGCAGTCTGGGAAGCTGGATGCAGTCAGTGCTCTCAGCCTACCAGCCAAAGCCAGGTATGATTATTCTTCGGGATTAAGCAGCAGCAGCAAAGGCAAGTTTACATGCTCTTGGTGAAGACACCCCGTCCATCCTAGTCACCTCAACAGGCTTTATCAGATGATAAAACCTATTGAGGTGAAGAGAGCTATGGATTATGGGCAAAGGTTGCTTCTTCATGCGCTGCCCCAGGATCCTAGCAGGTTTGAGGACCTAATTTTGGAGGTGGCGCACCTAACCTGTCCCCAGAGATGTCCCCAAAGGACCCATGGCTTTGAACAGACAGTTCCTTCCCTTATTTTCCTTGCTGCCACCCCAAGCACAGCCACGTTTCAGCAGGGGAAGAGCAGAAGGAGCAGGCAAGGATCTCTGCCTGCTCAGCCAGAGTAATGCAGAAGTCCTTGGGAATGAGCCAGGCCAGGCTGAGACCTGCTCTCTTCCCGGGAGACAGGCACAGGGAGCTGTTCTCCCCTAAATGCAGCATGGAAGGCAAAAGGGTGTGTTTCCAGACAAAAACCAACATCTCTTTCTGCCTTTGCTGGGCTTCATTCTGCCCGGCACTGAGCTCTCCCTGCAGAGACAAGTGCCAGGGCCAGCTCCCACTGGAGACCCCTGGGCTCAAAGTTAGTGATCCAGGGAGCAAGGTCAGCCCTGCAATGATCCCCTAATCCCCTTTTCACGCTCTCTGTCCCATCCAATTACCCGCCTTGGTGGCTGCCTGAGGGGTGCTCACCCAACCTGTGTGCTCAGCCCTGCATGCTGAGCTGCACTTTGTTATTTAACATTATTTAAGGTGAGCCGGTTGCAGACAGAAAGCCTCGGGAAGGCTGCATTACTGTGAGGATGCTTATTTATGCTTTTCCTTTCTGCAGTGTCCCTGCTGTGTTTTGCAAACACCTAATGGCTGCGGAGCTATCGCAAGCCTGGAGCCCAGGAGAAACTGGAATCTTCCCATTCTGCTTGATTTCTGTGTTGAACAGACCCCACCATGAAGAGGTATCACTGCAATAGACACTCAAAAGCAGGGGAGATCTGAGATGCAAATAACAGTGACGGCTCCACTATGTTGAAATGATGGCTGGCACAGAGAAAACCCACAGCAGCCAAAACAGGCTTGTTCCCACTGGAAAGTGGGGAGTGCATAAGATACAGGGGATAAACAGACAAAGCCAAAGGAATCAGCTGGACATAGCTCCTCACTGGAAACAAGGCACTTGGTTTTCAACCATTTTAACACCCGTCTACTGAGGTCCCTGTTGTAGAAAAGCTCCGGAGGGCAGAGCAATACCAAGTAACACAGGGAGCATCACAGGGAAATAGGGAGGGATGTCCTTAGCCTGGTACGGGTGTCTCATATGGAAGAGGTGTCGGTCTGCACGGGCTGGGGAGGCTGCAGGCTGCATGATGCGGGCACAGCGGTGTGCATCGCACTGGGGTGTGCTGGCTGGGGATGCACAAATGCTCGTGCTGGAAGGGTATTATTTCAGCAAGCAGCCCCAGGCTGTTATAAACGGCTCTGAAGAAGTTCTGGGTGGTTTGATTTCGTCCCGTTCCCCCCCCCCCCCCCCCCNNNNCTGCAAGGGCCAGACCCGAGCAGGTGGAAACCTGCTCTGCTCAGCACACAGTGCCTGCTTCAGAATCCAAAGGTAGCTACGCCCTGTGAGGCCACCACGCTCCATCCCATTATGTCTGCACTGCACGAACCAGCAAACCTTAACAGGGCTCTCGGAGAGGGGGCAGAGGGTGCAACAGGTGATTGTCCCGAAACCCGGACCGTCTCTTCCCTGTTATACCTTAGCCAGTGCAGGAAAATCCCCATGAAGGTGGTGGGTACTCACACACTGCTCCCGGCTGGGAGCAAAATGTAAATGCCTCATCGTAAAGGAGGACTCTGCCCCCATTGCCAGCCAGTCCCGGTCGGCGGGAGCCACCATGCTGGCCATCTCCGGGGAATTTTGGCAAGGCAGGAGGTTGTGATTGCAGCGGGAGCATGCAAGCCCCCAGCCCATCCATGCCGCAGGCAGCACATCAGACCCCATTGCTGAACTTCAAGGTGCACGGGGTCACATCACCCCCCACCCCGTTGCTCCCCAGGGACCCGGTCCGTGCTGCTACCCCTTTCCACGGGGCAAAAAAAGCCATGGTTCCCGTCTAGCACCGGGAACCCCTCAGGCAGCTCGGGTCCTGGGCGCAGCGGGCTGTCCCCAGCGTGGCCGAGCTCCCCTCCAGCCCCAGTACAGCCAAGCTAACGCGAGCGACAAACTTACCGGGGACGGAGTCAGAGGGAAGACTGCACGGACATCTTGTCTGCCTCCTTGCGCCGCGGGTCTCCAAGTTGGTGTTTGCTGAGCGGTGCCACCAGTGCCTCCAGGAGACTGCCTCATCCTCCTCCCTGCCTCGCTCCAGGAATCCGTGTGTGCCTCTCTTTTCTCATTTAAGGGACTCTTTTCTTCCCCCCAGCGGTTGCGTCAGGCCTGTTGCCTGGAGACAGGCGAGCTATTCCAGTTTGAGCTTTTCAGTCCAGAGCTCCTCTCTCTCTTTCATTCATACCACCAAGCCCTCAACCTACCTCCCACCAAGCAATAACCCTGAAGAGACCTGACAGGGAGGAGCTGCACGGCCTAGGTCCTAAACATCCTCCGACGCCAGCACCCAAACAAGGGAGGAGGGGGGAGCGATGCTCTCGGCGCGGGTAGCAGGGATGGAGGGGTGCTATCGGGGCTTGTAGGAGACGCTGTTGTACTCCCAAAGGAGCTCTTCTCGACACAGACCGGGCTGGTGCCCCTCCTGCTGCTGTTCCCGTTGCATGCCACGGAGAGCTATGAGCCCTTCTGGGGTCCGCTGGCACTCGGGAGAGCTTCGGGATAACGTTTTCCAGATGTCACGGCTTGCCCAGGGGTCAGCGTGTGTATGGAGGGGAGTTTTGCAAGGATGCATCAGCATCTCCGGGAAGCCCTGGGGTGGGTATCCTGGGGCACTGTGGCTAGTACCCGCCTGCTGGCACCGTCCATCCCCAGACAGAAACCAGCCTTTGGCTGTCTTTTGGGCTAGGAAAGCGCCTGTTGCTCCCACGTCTCCCCTGGTGGGGCTGGAAACCATTTTCACTGCTTCCAGGAAGGGACTGATAGAGGCACATGCCCCAGCTGCTGGCTGAGCCGGGGCCAGAAGCAAAGGCAGGGCAAGGGGGGGATTTCTTTCCTTCACCAGAAAAGGAAGGTTAACCCCTTTATGTCTGGGAACAGCTCTCAGAAGCATCCCCACATGCAGCTATTGCACATCTGGTGTCTCAGAACCACTGGCCGTGTTTGTGAACCTGGGGGTGTGAAGGGTTAAGTGTTGCCAGTCGACACCTAACCATCCAGGCCCTTTCCCACATTCAGCTTTTGTGAGAAACTCCCTTGAAGCCTCCATTTGTGTTTTTTTACCTTTCCCTTCTCCCCCATGGCATCAGGGAGAGATTTACAGCCCTTTCTGGAGTCTGCCATCCCAACAAGGGCCTTATAAACCACAGCACAGGGCTGGGATTTCCCCTCAAATGCCAGACAGACAGTAGGGTGCTCCTGACCCCCCCAATTTGGAGGCTATTCCTGTACAGCACTGAGCGCAAGGGGAGCAGGCACCTGCCAGATGCAGCAATGCAGATTCAAAGAGTGAAGAACAGCACTTTCACATTTCTGATGCAAAAGTAGTTTGAATGTTTTCATTTATGTTTTTTGCTTTGCCAGCACCCTTTTTTGTCAGATTTTAGGTATGCATATGCAAACTGAAGTCTGGTGATCAGCTCCCACTGTGCTGCAAGCAGGCACCCGACGGCTTGCACCCGCCCTTCCTGGGGATGCTGGCAATGGAAAGGGACCAGGGAGATGGAAGAGCTGTTGCCTTCCTGCTAAAACAATCTGACACTGATCTACAGCTGCATTTAAGCTCTTGGCAGCAAATGGGTGGTTCAGCATTTCCTGCAACACCTCATCAAAACAAAATCTGGGTCTGTGCGGATGAACCAAACAGTGCCAGGGAACAGGCAGGGGCACAGAACATGAAACCCTGGTCTGGTTTTGATGTGGGATGAGCAATCCCAGGACATGGCTGGGATTGTGACATGGCTGGATTCATGACAGGAATGAGCAAGACCAGGGCCCTTTCCTGAGAGACAAGTTGGATTCAGCCACCCAGATTTGATAGCCAAGATCATTTGATGTAGTATGGATGTGGCCAGGCAGGGTCAGTTGGTCTCATGGCCAGGGACCAGGTCTAGCATGGGTTAGTTTACTAGCAGAGGTGTTTAGCTTCCGAGGCTGGATATCTATCTCATTGCAGTAACAGACCACACACTGTCACCAGCTCCCTCTTCTGTAAATGTTTATTTTGAATTTAGTTGTGTAATGGATTTCAAATGAGCTGCCATGAGACACCAGTGAAAGGCTGGAGCCAGGTCCTTCTGAGGTCTCTTCATGGGTTTTGAGTAGTTTTTGGCCTGAATTTATCTTAAGTTGTCTTCATCCAAACAAACTGCAGTGAGGAGCTGCTGAAGAGCCACAATGCTCCCAGTGACAAGGCTTTAACCCCAGCCAGTGGGCACCTGAGATTGGGTGTGATGAGTCAAAACAAACCTATGCAACACCAACACTGTTATAGCTCAGACTTTTTCCTCTTGCTCAGATATAGTGAGGCCTTTCTGTTGCACTCAGAGCTCTAGTTCCCAGGGCTACATCCCACAGCGTCTTTGAGCACAGCAACTTTTCCAGTGGACTTCTGAATACTTGTGAACTCATGGATACAAGCCTGGGTCCTTGCTGGGATGTGGTTTTGCAAAGCCCAAGCTGGGAATTGCTTGTTATAGTGGCAGTTCCCTCCAGATTTTCTTGGAAACCCAAATCTTCTGTGCCAATCTGAGTACCACAAATGCTATAAATGTAGATGTGCCCTATAGCCAGCTAAATCTCATCTGAACCTTCTGAGCTGCTTATGTATCACCTGAAATGGACAGAAATGGCCATTCTTCTGCCACAATGACAGCAGTTCAACACAGCTTGCGTTTGAACCATCGGATTCTTACATCTGGCTTTGAGCCAGGATTTCTCCTTGCAGGCATCCTGTCAACAGAGCATGGAAGACCTGTATCTCCCATCAGGGGTGTGTGGCCCTTCTGTGGTACTATGAACTGGGAGAATATTGCATCCATGGTTGCTTCTCAGTTACTACTCAATGCATTCACCCCAAATCAAGTCCGTGGGGCTCAGCCTGCCCAGGCTGGGATGAGTAGATCTCAACCATCACCATCATATCATAGCCAGTGCAGCCTTCACTCCCTACACAGGGACTTATACCAGGAAAGTCCTCTGATAAGGTTGGAGTGCCACCTGGGAGGCCGTCATCCTGGAAATGTGGCTGAGGCACCTACAGAGGGCAGCAGGTCTCCAGCTAATACCATCCCCTGGTCACCCCAAGGGAACTGATGCCATCGCAGAAGACCTGCAGAGGGTTGTAGTCCCCTGGCTGCTCAAGATTATGGATCACGGACGGACCAAGGGCTGGCGCTTTTCAGTGTTGCTCTGTTGTTTAGTCTGAGTCAGCTGTTTAAGGGCTTAAGCTAGCTTTTCTCAGCTGAGATGGCATGAGGTTTTAGAGCAGCACAGGTGAAATACCCCAGTTCAAGGACAAGACCCTGCACTCATGTGTTCGGTGCTGCTCTGCTTCTGGATGATGCTGAGCAAAAACTGCTCTTCCTGCCAAAATGATGAGCATATTCGGACTGAGGAATTGCTTTTCCTATGGAACTTGCTGTCTGACCCCACCTTCAGGCTGGGCTTGTTGTATATTGGTTGTCGATTACTGGGATGGGGCATGGGGAGAAATAGGG
The DNA here is from genome assembly GCA_025448015.1 of Bolborhynchus lineola. Classification (NCBI taxonomy): domain Eukaryota; kingdom Metazoa; phylum Chordata; class Aves; order Psittaciformes; family Psittacidae; genus Bolborhynchus; species Bolborhynchus lineola. The sequence continues at coordinate 14,191 of JAOEHX010003129.1, forward strand.
TTCTGGGAATCTAGAATAAAGTGTCAGGGAGTGTTGAGGCTATTTCAGCATAATACAGATTCAAGCAAGAGGTCAATTGTCTTTTGGGCCATATATCCTGCAGGTAGGTGGAGGAAGAGCGGTGATGTAAGGATGCAGGGGGAAGATGGAGGTATGTGAAGTGCTTCAAGAACAAGGCAATGAACTGTAAATATTTCCCCACTACTTGGAATAGTTCTTAACCTTGACCCTCCTCATGCAAATACAATCCCTGGAACCGTTAGGCTTCTTTCTCATGTATTTTCATACATATATATTTCCTTAGATATATGTTATATATTCTTATATGTATTTTGATTTCCTATGAATTTCCGAACCAATTGTATTGTTGGTCCATCCATCAACCCCTCCCACCAAATATTTTGTAAACTTTCAGGGAAATTCTAGCTGAGTTTGGTAGAGAAGGAAATGTTTCAAAGATGCAAAGAGGTGGCTGAGCAAAGGCATGAGAAGAATAAATCCACTAGAGGAAAAGCTTCATGGTGAGTACCACAGGGTATTAAACCCCAAACCATTAACAGGAAATCAGATTTCGTAAGTTTCATCATCATGGAACATCGTGATGGTTTTTGCATTGTTTGTTGCCTTGGGGGTATCAGCAATATTTTCTCTATGGGTTCCTCCTGTATCAATGAGAGGCAATATCAAAGGCAAAAGCAAAGGACAATTGAGCCTGAAGTCTTATCGAAATTATGGTGGGGATTTTCAGCCCATCTGTTTTTTCATAGGTAAAAAGAAATACATTCCTTGAATCCAGAACTCATTTTGCAAGCATGTATTAGCGGATTATTCCTCCCTCCAACTCCAAAAAATTTCCCAAGTCCTGAAAAACAAGAAATCATTTCCAAAGAAAATCAAAACCTTTTTGAAGGTTTGTAGTGGTTCATTTGTAATGATTGCCCTTTGATAAACCTTCTAATCCAGTTCATTGCAGCAACCCATTTAAGTAAAGGACATTTAAAATCTCAGGACTGATATGCAGCTTTTATCACTTCTCTGCTGGAAAAAGGACTTCCACTTTCACCAAAAAAATTTGTTGTAAATTATTTTCCAGAACTGCTAGTGAACCAAAAATTCCTCTTCCAGTTTTACCTGGCTACCTCGTAAAGGCATCTTCGCTGAAAAATGCAAGCGTGGAAGGATCTTGGGTGGAAACCATCTCCTCAAACTTCAGTTCAAAAATTCTGTGATTAGCCTCAACTTATTTCCTTGGCTTCCTGAGCCAAAGAATGGAAAGATAAGGAAAGCCCATTTCAGATACATGCTTTAAATTAGGATGAATGAACAGTGAAATAGAAAGCTGCAGCATCCCTCTCCTTGTCATCTCACTTGGTGCCAGAGTCAGTTTCTGCTCACTTTCATGTCAAGAGCTGGGTGAAATTTACTGGGTTTGTAACTGGTTGTCAGAAAACAGTTTCACTTCAACACTTTGTGGCCTGACAAACTTAATCTGGACAAGAGCTTCAGCTCAGGGACAAAAATGAAAGACAAATTATTGGGTTTGACCCTTTTTGTCAGTGCAGCAGTTTGTTTTTTCATCTTCCTGGATCAAACTGACCCTTTTCAGGGACATTTAAATGAAAACAAGTGAAATGTTGTCATTTGTTACATTCTTCTGCTTTGCCGTTTTTCATCCTAGGGAATGGGCCATTAAATCAAACTGTTGCAAAGCACTCCCAGTAACCACTATTCCAGAGGCATCCATGCTTCGGAGGTTGTCTCCATCCCCCAGCCACTCATCAGCAGCAGTCCGCTACCTCAGCCTGTGATGCTGCCTGGAACTACAGGATTGAGACCTAAGATTCAGACTTCTCTTACATAAAGTTGCCATCACCCATCTCAAAAAAGAGTTGATAAGCAGCCTTAGGCAGGATTTCTATTGTCCTCTTTGGCTGGCTTGCCTTTCTGCTTGTCTTGACACGGTGGAGGCTCTATCCAAAATCCAGCAGGATCAGCAGGTGACGCACACCAGCTTCCTGGCCTTCGGATGGGTTGGTGTGTCTGAAATACTGCTGATGAGGGTGTGAATGAGAATGATGGACTATTATGTGGTGCTCAAAGACCCTTGGGGATATCAGGCACCAAAAGGCACCCACACAGTGAAATCTGAGCTGGTCTCTGCCTGCAGCAGGTCCAGGTGGGCATTGGGAGCTCAGCGCAGGCAAAGCTTTTTGCAGTACATCAAGTAGCTGATTGCACAAAACAGAGAGAAGACAGATCTTACAAGATATTACATACAAGTGATCAAGAGATATGAGGATGTGCTGTCAGCTCTCTCCTGTAACTCTCTTCTCCAATGCCCTAAATGGCATCAGCTGTCTTCTACTCATTAACAAAAGGCAGCCAGCTCTATGGAGTGAAATTAAATTGCTCTTTAAGTGGGATTTTAAGCAGAAATAGAACCTCAAAATGGAAAGTGCATGAGATTACAGCACTGTAACCTAGTTGACTACAAAAGGGGAAACTGCTCAGACTAGAACCTGACTGGAGAAAAACTCTCCCAGAAATTAAATGCCTGCAATAAGTATCTCCCCGCCTCCTATTGGCCCAGGCTGCTCTTAGCTATGAATGGGCCAATCTAGAAAACTCAAAGACCCGTATTTCTCCTCCCATCTGCAGACCAGTTTTACACCCTGGGGCTCAAGGGAATGACTTTGAACTCACACCAGCCTGAATGGCAGCGATTCAGGGCATCATTTGTAGCACGACAGTATTTTTTATAGCCCACCGAGCCTTTGTGGGTAACGGCTGTTCTAAGGTAGACACCATTCTAACATTAGTGCTAAATGAGCAGTGTGGTTATACTACCAGCTCTTAATTGCTATAAGTGTAACAAACCAGTTCGATTTGTCATTCAGCTGTTGTCGACAGGAAACCACTAACAGCAGTCAACCGATGTCACCAAGAAAAATTAGGGTTTCTCTTTCTACCTGCTCTAAGGATTAAAACTTATCAAGGCACTGCTTATGTTCTTAAGTGTGCACCCTGAGAGGGATTTTCAAACTCTTGTGGACAGCTAGGATCAAGTGGGATATGATTTAATCAGAACAAAGGACTCTTCAGGTAAGTGCAAACAGTTTTCCAGCAATTTTGCTTCTTTCCTGCTGCCTGTTTGTTGCTTGGTGCTCCTTTGGGTGCATCTCCTTAGATCATTTACAGATTTGGCCCATGAGCTGGTGGTAATGAAGCCCTTAAAAGGCTGGGTGAGGAATATTCAATGGGCCACACTGCTGCTGCGCATCGGGGCAAGGTGCATCTCTTTCTTTCCTTCTTGCAGCATTTCAGTGCTGAAATCGGGGTGCTCGCTGAGGTGGGACTGACGTCCTAAGTCATCCACTGTCCCTGCAGGTCCTTTCTTGGGCACAGATAAATCTCTATCTCTTAAAAGAATAAAAGTAGATGAATAAATAGCAAGGTGTGTATGAGTTTCTTCCAGCTGAATTCGTTGGAAAGGTGAGAGAGAGGAGAAAGTGAAACCAGAACCCAATTCTAATTTTAAGGAGAAGTGGAAGTTTGAATGCTCAGGCTCCAATTTGGCAGCCTTTGCTGAGCTGGAGGCATAGGTGCCGCTTATGGTGGAAAGAAGGGCTGAAGCTTCAATTCCCTTTTTGTCAAGAGGCACATTTGAGGTGGAGGATCTTTGCTTTCTTTTGCCCCACCAATGGGTTGGATCGTCTCTTTGGAGGTAATATTTTGTTTCCATCAGCACCTCCATTCAGGCTGGTAAAACCATTGGCAGGTTAAAGCTGGTTGTGGACAAAGCTTCTGGCAAGCTGGAGATCTCCAGTGGAGTCATGGGAAGGATGAACTTTCTGCTTTTCCCCTTGGTCAGTTCACATCCCCACACATGCAGAGCCTACACTAACTTCATAACTTTTATTCTTGATTAAAATTTAGGCCACACTCAAAATTCCACAGTGCTCTAACATGGAGCCTGGATATCTCATAAGCCATCTTGCTTGCTGTGCCACTTCTGGGAAGGAAAAACAGTTGCAGTGTTGTGTGGTATTTGCATCTCAGACCTCCTCTGGTATTCATTCAGTGCTTTGTAGCCAGTGACGCCTGGCAAGGCAATGCTCTTCAAGGTGTTTCAGTTATCCCACTAGACAAATGGGGATATCTCTTGCCTTTCTTGCAGGAATGCTGTGATATCTAATTGATTTTGAAAGTGCAAAGTCAAGACGAGGTACGTACACTGTCAGCAGAGAAGGCTCCTGCAGCATGCAGTGCACACGCACGATCCCTGCTCTGGTATGTGCTGGAAAAAAGAAGGCAGATGGAAATAAAGAACAAAAGGAGAGGTGTAGGGCAGCAAAGGCACCCTCAGTAATAATCTCCATTAATCATTCTGTCAAGGTTTAAATAATTTTTATCAGAAGACTTGAGGGCTGCAGAGCTGCTAATTTCTTGTCGGCATTTTGTTTTTTCTCCCAGACCTCCCTCCTGAAGCATTATTGGAGAGGAGCTTTTGACAAGAGTCTGTAGTGAAAGGACAAAGGGCAATGGCTTTAACATGAAAGAAAGGAGATTGAGATGAGCTCTTAGGCAGAAGTTCTTCCCTGTGAGGGTGGTGAAGCCCTGGCACAGTTTGCCCAGAGAAGCTGTGGCTGCCCCATCCCTGGCAGTGTTCAAGGCCAGGTTGGATGGGGCTTGGGGCAACCTGGTCTGGTGGAAGGTGTCCCTGCCTGTGGCAGGGGCTGGAACTGGATGAGCTTTAAGGTCTCTTCCAAACCAAACCATTCTGGGATTCTGTGTTTCTATGATTACCGTTATACTGATGCACAAAACTCTGTGAAAAAAACCCAAAACTTTTGGTCCATTCTTGATTTGTTCTACCAAAGGAGGACTATCAGTGTACCTTGAGGGTTACAAATTTAAAGGCTGAACTTTCTGATGAAGGAGGAAAGACCCAAGACATACTGAAGTGAAAATTTCATAAAGATGATACTGATTTTTCTTTATCTGCTTTTCTAATGACTTCCATGTTCTGCCGTGTTCATGGCATGTTAAAGGATGCTTTTATATCCTGGGCTTTCATCTGAAATGTTGCACTCCCTAGCCTTCATTAAATAAGCCCAAGATGTCCCAGGTTGTGCATCCCACTTCTGCACAGTTTGGGCTCTGTTTCTCTTCCACACAAGGCTATCAGCTCTTTTATTTCTGTTTTGTAACTTTCTTTCTGACTGACCTTTCAACTTTCAATTCTCTGTGGCAGTTTTATGGCTACAAAAGAATCCTAAAAGGTCTTGAAGCTGTATTTATGTGCAGACAAGGCTTTTTGTAGTTTTGGTCAGGTCACCATGGATTTCACAGGCATCACAGCACTGTGTTGGGCAGAGTAGGAGCACCTGGGCACATTATTACTTTGTCATTATTTGTCTTTCTTCCTTCCCCTCATTCTTTCCATTCTCTCTGTGTTAAAAAGGGAGTTTCCTTGCTGCTCTTCCACGGTTGACAAGACTCTGGAGGCAATCAAGCATTGCCTCCCTGTGGGTGAGCTCCCTTGTAGTCAATTATTTCCTGCAGGCCCACAGGGCTTAACTGTGGGCAAGAATTCAGCAAGACACCTGGGGCTAAACCCCACTGAAGCCTTTGGCAGCCCCAAAGTTTCCATTCACATCTTCATTTTATGTGATACGAGTCAGCTTTCTCATTGGGTCAACATCACATTGCAAGATCAGAAGTAGCTGAGGGGATAAAAAAGGGTGCAATTCCCCCTTGGCAGAGGGTTTTGTAACAAATTACAACCTCAGGGTACTACTGCTTGTTGCAGAAGGAATGGTTGCACCGCTGGACATCACTGTGAAACTCAAAAGAAAGTACATCACTGTATGAAACAGGATACAGAGGGTCATGGCTATTGCTTAAAAATAAATGCTAAGGGGCAACATATGCAATACAAATGTAAACCAGCCCTCCAGTACTTCATGCTGGACAAGCCATTTACTTCTGATGGATCATCCTGTCTTCTGTATCAGAGGTTAAATCCATGTGCATTCATTTCACTGGCCAGCCAAAAAAATCTGCCTCTCCCCCCAGCAAAACTCAAACCACGGCAGACCCTTGTGTTGAAATAAAAAATAGGTCTCTAATTATAATTTCCAAGAAAAAGTTGCAACTGATCAGGAGAACAATGTTTCTGCGGTTTTACAGAGCAATTTTGCCTTTGCTAATGTTGGTTAGTTTTAATTAGGAAAACATTGTGGGCTTGCCTATTCAAACTTCCAAACCCAGTTCTAAATGCCTGAAGGAGAGGGACACAGTTGAGTAAAGGTGTGGAAACGAAATGAGGAATTTTTGCAAGAAGTCTTTTTGCTTCATTTGCTGAAGTCACTGCAAAGAAGAAAAGAATAAATACCGTCTACCATGGGCAAAACAAGCAGTTGTAGGTCTTTCAGTGGTGGAAATTAGTGCTGATCTTTAGGAAGTCATTTCAAGGCTGTAAGAATTGGAGAGCTGGGATAGATTGATGGGGAGCAGTGGAAATCTCCATTATTGAAAGCTTTGAGGCGTGAGTTACGTAGTCTTTCAGATGCGACATAGGTCCACCCGGCCAACCTTCAAGGGGCCAGTCATACATTTCTGCCATCCTGTGTAGCATATGTGGCTTCCAAATTGAAATGTGTCTTTCAAAATCTCGCTCCTGCATTTTCCCCTCTTTATTTATTTATATATTTACAAAATTATTCTCCAGATTTGACCAAATCTCACTGATTTCTGCTTTTCTGGAAGCTGTGAAAAGTGTTACTGACCAAAAGGTATCATGCAGGACCCCTATGGTCCTGTGTCTCAGGCATGTAGGAGACTGAGCACAAATAGAAAACACATGGTTTGCAAATAGAACTTTTGCTACCTAATGAGGGGAGAAGTGTCAGTATTTAGAATCATAGAATAGTTTGGGTTGTAAAGGACCTGAAGATCATCCAGTTCCAACCCCCCTGCCACAGGCAAGGACACCTCCCACTAAACCATATTACTCAAGGCTCTGTCCAGCCTGCTCTTGAACACCACCAGCAATGGAGCATTCACAATTTCCCTGGGCAACATATTGCAGTGCCTCATCACCCTTACAGTAAAGAACTTCTTCCTTAGATCCAATCTAAACTTCCCCTGTTTAAGTCTTAAACCCATTACCCTGTGTGCTATCACTACATTCCCTAATGAAGAGTCTATCCCCAGCATCCTCATAGGCCCTTTTCAGATATTGGAAGGCTGCTATGAGGTCTCCATGCAGCCTTCTCTTCTCCAGGCTCAATAGCCCCAACTTCCTCAGCCTGTCTTTATATGGGAGCTGCTCCAGCTCCCTGATCATCCTCATGGCCCTCCTCTGGACTTCTTCCAACAGTTCCATGTCCTTTTTATGTTGAGGACACCAGAACTGC
>JAOEHX010003133.1:0-23539 GCA_025448015.1 Bolborhynchus lineola
TGGAGAAGAGAAGGCTGCGTGGAGACCTCATAGCAGCCTTCCAATATCTGAAGGGGGCCTATAGGGATGCTGGGGAGAGACTCTTCACTGGGGACTGTAGTGATGGGACAAGGACTGATGTGTTCAAACTTAAACAGGGGAAGTTTCGATTGGACATGAGGAAGAAATTGTTTGTTGAAAGGGTGGTGAGGCACTGGAATAGGTTGCCCGGGAGGTTGTAAGTGCTGCATCCCTGGTGGTGTTCAAGGCCAGGCTGGACATAGCCTTGGGTGGCATGGTTTAGTGGGAGTTGTCCCTGTCCCTGGCTGGGGGATTGGAACTAGATGATCTTAAGGTCCTTTCCAACCCTAACTATTCTATGATTCTATGATTCTATGATTCTCTTGGCTTTCTTAGTAGTGAATGGGTGCTCCATCCACCATCTCTAAACTTCGTTAAAGGGAAATCCAAATTCTTACAGGTGAATTTTTCAGCAGGCTCCAGTTGCCAGTAGACTAGAATACATACGTATCTCTGAGACTTTCCTGGGAAGCAATTATAAACAAATAATTAAGGAGTCCCAAGCTTTAAAGTTCTCTCTATTTGGATATATATGTGTGTATGAATATTTCTGTACACTTAGGTATCATCGATTGCTATGGAGAAAGATACAATATCAGTGAAACTAATGAGACTAATGGTCTTGCCAGCCCTGTCAGCAACAGTTAGATTTGCTGTGTAGATGGGCGTTTGCCCAAAAGAGGATAAAATAAAACAAAAATGTCTACAGACAAATGTGAAATGCATTTAATATTCATCTTACTTTACTGTTTCCAAGTCTGTTGCTTTATTTGTTGTAAATGGTTTACATTATGAAAATTTATTCTGGTTATGCTTGTAGTTCTAGTCTTTCTCACCTCGCAGATTGCATCTTTACCCCTGAGAAGGAAGTGCTGTGATCAGGATAAACATACCACTACTTGCTGAACAATTTTATTCTGTTGAGAAGTGAATCATGAAAACAACAGTTCAAATCAGTTTTATGACTCACCTGCGCCACTTTTTTTCTCCTGTGTGTGAAAGAAAGGTTATGAATCCTCAGATTTTTTATAAATAAATGCCATTTGCATGATGTTAGCAAGTATCCAGAGCTGCTGCTTAAGTTTGTGGAGTTCATGACATTTACATCAATGACAGTGTTACTGGTTTCCAAAAATTTTCATTAATTACAAGTAAAGGTGTTTTTTTTTTTCACATTACCTGCGCTTCAGAAAAACAAACTCTAATGCAGTGACAGGAAATGATAGTTGCCTTTTATAACTATATGAGGGTGCTTTTAAACTGCTGTGGTCGCTGTGGCTCTACTATTGGAAATATTGATGTTTCTGAACATTTAGTTATTCTGAATTTAAAATTGGCGAATCCAAAAGCAAAGGAGCCTGTTGTGATGTGCACATGCTGTTGAATCCCAGTATGTTAGCACAGAGCTGGGTCTTGCTGTGTGGGTACCTTCTGAAAGGGATAAGCTGCAGAGGGTGGCTAGCAGAGCTGTGCTTCACCAGGAAGATGCAGTTGAATGGGTTGACATGAACAAGCAGATTCTAAATGATGCAAGGCAGTTGGAAAATGTGTCAGAAGACAGCTATGGGAAAATTCCTTCAACACCTTCAATCAGTCTTGAGGTATTTACAGTTCTTGAGCATTTCTGTAAGCCTATTAGTCCATGTGGAAAAGGAAACTTCATTATGCAAAGCAATGGCCAGCTCTTAAAGCAAACAACTGAAGATCTGGAGACTGTCAACAGGGAACTGTTCTACTGAAGTCAGATATTTTGAGCTGGATGCTGTGTAACAAGCTCCCAGGTGGTATTTTTTGGTATTAACATTTCTACAGTGTGTTTCCAAAATTGCCGTAGAGCAGCCCAAAGGTACACCTAAACTTTGCCCATGGTGGAGAGCTGGTGGATGCCTGTGGCACCTTTCATATGTGATCTCCGGTGCTGAACTGTTGTACTCCATGGTATGAACATGCTCAGAAGGCTGGAGCATCTTTCCTATGGAGACAGGCTGAGAGAGCTGGGGTTGTTCAGCCTGGAGAAGAGAAGGCTCCAGGAGATCTTATAGCAGCTTCCAATACCTAAAGGGACCAACAAGAAATCTGGAGAGGGGCTTTTGACAAGGGCACTTAGTGTTAGGACAAGTGGCAATAGCTTTAACCTGACAGAAGAGAGATTTAGATCAGATATAAGGAAGCTCTTCCCTGTGAGGGTGGTGAGGCCCTGGCACAGGTTGCCCAGAGAAGCTGTGGCTGCCTCATCCCAGGCAATGTCCAAGACGAGGCTGGAGTGGGCTTTGAGCAGCCTGGTCTGGTGGAAGGTGTCCCTGCCCATGGCAGAGGGTTTGGAACTGGATGATCCTTAAGGTCCCTTCCAAACCAAATAGTTCTGTGATTCTATATGATTGTATGACTGGGAGACGCTTTTCTAGCTTTATCCTCAAGGGCAAAGCCAGGCAGCAGCCAGACACATCAACATGACCTCATGTTGGCTGTAGCCACACTCAGAGCAGGGGGTACACAGCGGATGAAGGTCCCTTCCCACTAACACCTGTGACTGGATTGTGTGATGCCATGACATAACCCATGTGCCAGAAGACACAGGTTGACATAACACCTTTTCAGAGGCACTGTGCTCTCCCTGGGCACACAGGCACACAGAGCCTTTTCCATTAAAATTCCATTCAGCCTTTGGCTGGAGCTAAGCACAGCTAAAGCAAAGCTTCCAAAAGCTGTTGCAGTTAGCTCCACAGAGGTGTGAGCTTCCCCCACACTCTGCAGGCGCTTGGCACTTATTTATAGCTGATCCTCTAATAAGGCTGTGTGTGGGGACACATATGTAAAAACAATAACAACCAAAAAAGTGTGAGGAAATTTGATTGAGAGCTTAAGAGAGGGTTTATTTGTCTGGAGAACAAATAATGGTTGATTTCTCTGTTTGTTTAAGCATCAAGAGCTACAGTAACTATGCAGATTATTCATGACAAAAGATTTCTGAAAATGAGAACTTTGCATGGATAGTTTTAATTAACTATAGAAATTATTAGTTTGATTTAATTTAATCTAGAGATCTAATTTCACTGCTACCTAGTATTTAAAATTGTTTCTGCATGTGTTGGTTCTTTTCTTTAGCTTTCCTTAGTACCGAAAGAGAAATAAACAAAGAAGAAGATGTAAAGGAATGCAAAGCAAAACAAAATCAGGGCTGTTCAATCAGCTAACTAAGAATTCCCTAATTTTAGGGATTTAAAAAAAAAAAAAAAAAAAAAAAAAAAAAAAAAGAAAAGCAATTTAAAATCTCCTGAATAAGGTCAAGCAAAATGAACCAAACATTTTTTCATTCAAGAAATGAATTTTGCTTCAGGCATTAAAATCCAGAGCTGTCTTAAAATATTTGAGACATACTTACTGGTTTCCATGCTAAAACTGTCCCATTTTTGCGTAGTCTGATGGCAATTCCAGAGCACATGTATAATTAACAGAGGTTTCCTTTGTAATTCAACCTGTTCTTTAATTTACTTGCAGAGCAAAGAGACTGAATAGCTGCTATCTGATGCCTACAGATAATGACACACAATGAGGCTCAAGAAAGGGCTCCGACAGGCAGCCAGAAAGTCTCTTTTCTTAGAGGATTTTTGAGACCATACTGAGCAAAGACTTGAGCAGCCTGGTGTAAATCCAGTGCAGATCTTACTTTGAATAGGAACTTAGACTATGACATCCTGGGATCTTTCCCAGCCTGTTTGAGTGGGTGATTCTACAACTATATGAAAGTTGTTTAACTACTATATTATTTTGGTTGGATGTGAGATTTTCTTTACCAGGAAGAAACCCTGAAATCTTGAGATTCATTTCAGCCTACTAGTAAAAAAAAAAAAAAAAAAAAGATAATAAATCTCTCACCCACTTCTTAGCAGTCTCTCAAATAGGTTCTTCAGTGTTGTTTGTTTTTTACTGAAGAAAAATATAAACAAAATTCCTTTCTGCTCAGATGCTGTGCTGGGCTGTTTTCTGGTTTAACTGAGCCTATCCAGGTTGAGCATCACTTCCCATTTGGCTGGACTTCCTGCCTTCTGATACCAATAAGGCAGAAGTTGTAAATGTCCATAAGACCCTGTAAGTGTAGGGAGAAGGCTGTGTGCCTGCTGGGTGTCCATACATTGTGGTGATGCACAGGAGGAAGAGGACAAGTTGCCTACTTTGAGGGTTATATTTGTAATAACCAGCCTCACCACAACATACAGGCTGTGCAGCTCCTCCTCAAGGCAGGGTGAGGCTTGTCTCCAAGTTGCCATGCTGTGGCAGCAGATCTACCACACCAGGAACATAGTTCTGCCTTTTAGCACTTAGATCACAAGGAAACCACATCTCATTTCCAACGTGGATTTGTTCAACTTCAGCTCCCAGCCACTGTGCTCTGTGAAGCCTACTTTGCATGACTGCCAGATCTCCTCTGTGCAACCTCATGTCTGGCTATTCAGATTATGGCAGCTGTGGGTTTGGGTTAAAAGATGAGCTCCTGCAGTGTCATAGTCCAGGTTTTGTCCCAGGTTTCTCTCTGGGGTTTCTGTGAGATTTCAGATATCTGGAAGTACATCTTGTTCTGCATTTGAAAAACCAGGGATTATTTCAATTTTCCCCCCTGGATGCCACAATCAATGAATGCTCTGGTAGCATCATATGATGGGTGGATATGATGAGCTTTTTTTCTGTGAGACACAGAAAAATGCTATAAGGATCATTTGTCGTGCTCTGCTCCTATGTTTCTTCATCAGCTCTCTCCAACAGCATCTTTTCAGCTCAGCTCCAAGTCATGGTGCTGCCTCTCACTGCCAGTTCAGTGCTCAGTGGAACATCTTCGAGTGCTGACCTTGAAAAGAAGAACTCTTCTCCCAGTTCAGTGCTGCTGCAGTGAAAAGAAATGCAGTACATCATATCAGCTTTCATTGTACTTGTCATACTTGTGACAGTTTTCCTTGCTGAAGTGCTGTTTCAAAGCACCAGATATTGGTAACACCACAAAAATATTATTTCAGTACTTGTCTCAACTTACTTCTCCATTGAGACCAAGGTGAACTGTCACAGAGAGTAAGTCTAGGCTGGGAGAGTGACTCTCTGGCCTCAGCCATGTGAAAGCTTGATATTCATGGAGAGCTGCCCAAAATTGCTTTGCCTAGAAAGCTAGGACCAGGTGATCCTTGAAGTCCCTTCCAATAATTAATATTAACAATTAAAAGAAAAAAGCCAAAGCAATGAGAAAATGAATGCAAAGCACACTGAGGTATCCAAGTATGTATCCACAGAAGGTCCCTAACAAGGATCCCTGTCTGTCAGAGCGAGCAGGAGATGAAGGGATGGCATTATAGTCCATGGGTGACTCAGGGCGGAGATGGATATTCAAACCTTAGTAACTTTCAGAGACAGGGCTGACTTCCCTGCCACCTCTGCAGTGTGGTAGGAAGAAGATGGATGGAGGGATTTCTGTCACTCTAGCAGTCTAACCTTGCTGCATGTCACCGTGCTGGCCCGGCACGCATGAGCCTCTGCAGGTGCCCATGTCTCACATTGTCATCTCTCTGTCAGCAGGCAAGCCCACGATATCTCAGAGGACACTGACACTCAGTGTCCATTCCTAGTTTCAACCTTCCTAGTCCCTGTCCGAACTGCTTGTGTGGGTGCATTTATCACTCTGGGAAGACTGATGCTCTTTTTCTTTCTTACGTAAATTTTTCCATAATAACATTTCTCCGGGTAGCACCATAGCAGCTAATGAGTTTTTCAGCAACCTTCTACTGTGTTTTATTTGCAAACAAACAAACATAAGTAGGGCAGCAAACGGCAAAAGCAAAAGGGAAGGGAGAAGGGGGAAGAACACTGCAATGAATAAACAGGGCATCTGTCTTGCGAAGCCACAGAGCTGGGACTCATCCATGCAGCCTGTGGGCTCCTGATTATATACCATAACCATCACCGCCCTTTACTTGGCTTTCCTGCTCTGTGTGGTGGTGGCTATGCCATGGGTGTGTTTGCACAGGGAGCTGGCATAGCAGAAAATTGATCAGGGCAGTAAGGATCACATTCCACAGATGTTTCTTCTCTCTGGCACAGCTTGGTGAGCAAGGACAAGCTTCAGAGGGGTCCAGAGTGACTCATCCATGTCTGGAGTTAGATGTTTCTTAGTGATCATGATTCATAGGTCCCAACAGTCATGTGAAGTAGAGGAAAAATGTTGGAAAGTTAATTATTGTCAGAAGTGTGTGAGCTGGCTGTGAAGAAAGATATGTAAGAGGAGTAAGAAGTCCTCAGTCCAGAAGGCAGGATTTTGAGGGGATGGTCACAGGTTAATCTAGTGGAATCAGAGGTTAATTTAGTAGATTTAGATTAGATATTAGGAAGTTCTTCACTGTGAAGGTGGTGAGGCACTGGCATATGTTGCCTGGGGAAGTTGTGGCTGCCCCATCCCTGGCAATGTTCAAGGCCAGGCTGGAAAGGGCTTGCAGTAACCCCATCTAGTGGAAGGTGTCCCTGCCTATGGCAGGGAGGTTGGAGCTAGATGTTCATTAAGGTCATTTCAATCCAAACCATTTATGATTCTCTGATTCTAACTAATTTAAGTCTCTATAGCACTTCTGCTCTTGCTCTTCCATCTCATAAACCTTTATAAAGACTTGCTTTAATGGCCTACTTTAGCAGACATAAACAAATATCAAGACAAAGAATGATTTATTTTTTAAAAAACCCTCTACCTCATCCTACCTGAGCATGATGTAATACATCATAATCAAACTGACTTGTTACTCTTTACTTTGAGGTTTATTTTTGTCTCAGTGTGGTTGTTTTCACTCTTTTTGGTAAGCTGAGATGGAAACTTTCTTGTGTGCAAGTATAACCTCCTGTAATTTTTCTTCATTTCAAATGGAAAAATCACCAAAAATCAAGATATTTAAAGAAGAAACTTCCACAAAGAAAACAGAAGGTCACAATGGTAAAAACCCTACAGCAATGTCCTTCTGTTGAGCAGAAATTGTTTTAAATGCAAAAATGGTTAATCCAGATACCCAATTTCCATCTTTGCCTTCCCTGGGGAACGGTGAGGTGGGGACCAGCAGTGCTGTGTGCGCTGGTTCTCATGTCCCTCCTGCTGCTGCTTTTCTGACAGCTGTGGTGAGGCTGATTCCCTTCCTGAGCTGAGGACAGACACTCTTCATTAAGCAATGAGCTTACAGAGCGCCCTTCTCCTTGAACCTGCCATGGGTCTGATTAGTGTCTGCTCATCTATGGAGAGGCTAACTGCTCCGTAATTTCCTGCTGAGCCCTGAGCCCTCTTTTAACAAAATGCTGTTTTGGACTACTTTCCAGCACTCACAGGTATTTCTTGCACTGGGGTTTTGCCATAAGAAGCTCGCAATAAAAGATACGTATTTTTTAAATACAACTCTGAGACTTTCTGGAAGTGTCTTCAATGTACATCTTGTACAGTACACATTTTTAACCACTTAATTTGAATTCAAACTGAAAAATCTACATTTTCAGTTCTTAGACATTTGTTCCTTCCGTAAGTTTGATGTAGATGTTTTTTCTGACAGATTTTATTTCAATTCCAGTATGCATTTTATATAGATTCTTTTTTAATTGTATGCTTAAAACAAACACTAACCACACCAAAACCCCTTAATGCTATTGAGAAGAATTACCAGTGTCATTCTCGTTATTTATGTTGGTTACTATATTTTCAGAATATAGTTACCATGATAGTTTTCTTTGAAGGTACCTGATTTTTGGAGCAAAACACAGAATCAGAGGGGGAGAAATATTCTCCTTTTGTTTGCCACCTACCCCTTCACTCACCCAGCTTGATAAACTGCCTGTCTTTCTGCTCAAAGATATATGGCTCAAATGAGGTGGAAAACAGCCCAATCTGGTCAAGCAAAGCTTCACATGGGTGAGCTCTCAGTGGGTACTGAACTGGTATCCCTCATCCCTCCAGCATCTCCCTTCAGCTAGACTGCAAAAGGTCAAGTCAAATTAGAGGTCAAATCTAGCATCAAGCTCAGTTCCAAATAGGCTTTGCAGCCGGCTTGCAGACCTGCACCACAGCTCTGGGCTGCTGGGACCTGTGGCCACAGAATTCAGACACTCAGAGTTTATGTCTGGGTCTACTGACTGCCTTGCACTTCACGTGCTTGGTATCTGCAGGTAGCTGATGTGTTAGTTTTACCACATCGTTTTAATACTTAATAGTCTGTGTGGGCTGTGCTAAATATAGACCAGAAGAGCTTCTCTGGAGCAGCCAGCCTGGTAGTAGGGGAATTCAGATCTGGTGCAGAGACGCTACATTGCCCATTTTGGGGAGAAAATAGCAAGAGCTCCATGTTTCAAGTGCAGTACCCTTCTCCATCCTTCACTGAGAGCCCTGCAGCTTGCTGGGCATGCAGAGCAGTGTTAGGAAGGAAGGGCAGCCAGGCATCCCCTTCTGTATACAGTGGGCAGGGATAGCAAGCAGAGAGTGATTTCCTACTGGTTATTTAAGTAGCAAAGACTTGCTCTGCCTGGTGCTGTTTTCTTCCTGTGATCTGCAACTGTGATATCTGAACAAACTGGGTGGGAAGGCAGCTGCCTGCTCAAAGCAGGTTGGATATACCCTGCAGGGTTGGTGCAATATTTAGTGGTTATCTATCTCTCTGTTTATGTGATGCTCACGCAGCCTTGGCTGCATTTGAAAATCCATGGATATATTTGCATTCAGGCATCATTTCAGGCAGTGAGAGGAGGAACTTCCTTCTCCTCTTGCTTTTGAAAGCCCCTGCTCCCAGCCATGCTGATTCATCAGGGTTAAGGCAGGATTCCTATTTGAGTGGCTGTAATCAGTGCCATAATTCAACCCCAGAACTGCAAAGCCCGTGAGCTTTCTGTGCTGCAGTGAGTTCACACCAGGCATTGTACGAATACGGATGGATGGCTTTGGCCTCAAACAGCTTTCAGGCAGCAAATAGGCGGTTTCCATCTCTCCTGACATGAGGGTCAGCAAGAGGTCAAGGCATTGCTCGCAAGACAGGGAAGTCAGAGGTACGCAGAGGGTGCCTGGCCGGCCCAGGTTACTGTCACAAAGTGGCAACGTTCAGCATTCATTTCCAAGCTATCACAGTTCCATAGGTTACTAAGAACTTTTACAGGAAGTTTTGTATTTATTGCAATAAATAACAAGCACATACTTCCCTGATTAGTGCTTACCTAACACAGGTAGCTTGCTGTATAACGTGTGACAAAATACAGCTGCACATTCCACTGTACTCAAAGCTTTGGCCCCAGGACTGTTCTAGCCAGCTCACTCACCTGTTTCTTGCCACCTGCCCAATTTCTGCTGCCTGCCGCCTCTGCTTGGGTTATTGAACAGCTGCTGCAACCAGCACTGTTCAGCCAGCAATGCTTTTAGCAGTTTGTGTTTCAGTCAGCAGATTTTCATCTGAAGCATCTAAGGCTAAGAATAATTATGTGAAGAAAGATGGAATGTGTAGGAAATAGATGGTTGCTTGTAAATAAAGCACAAGGACACTTGGCCACCCTATGCCAGTGCTCTGCTGCACCTCCCACCCGGTTTAGTAGGCAGACTTCTTTTACATACAGATGTCCACAGGGATTCATTTCAACCTGGTTGTACTCACAGCCTCGCTGACACCATTTTCCCCAGGTTTGTCCCCAGGACCACTCTCTGCTGTTTCTCTGCCTGCTTTGAACACTGTTATGCTTTGTCATCAGGATCACCAGCAGTGTGACCAGCAGGTAAAGGGATGGGATTCTCCACCTCTACTTGACTCCCTTGAGAATCCACATGTGCTGAGCACACATCAAAGCTGGGATAGGAGAAGCCCTGAGGCTTTTCAGTGAATGCGGATCAATTTCTCACTGAAATTATAACAGATACATATGTACAAGTGAAAAAATATAATAATTCCTTCACCCCAGAATTCCCAGCATTGCTCTCTTACATCAGTAAGTTCTGCTGCACTGCAGTTTCTTGCCAATCAACAGATTGTAAAGATAAAAGAAATCTCCTAGCAAATAATTAACATTCTCAGAGCACTCCTATCTGTAAGGTGTGTCAATAAACTGATTAAGAAATAGTGTAGATAATGTGCTACATATATGTGCATGCATGTTGAGCACACAGAAATTAAAACACCTGGGTTTTGGTGCCAGGGGAGCTGCTCAGCCCATAAGTCTCTCTCAGTTGGAGTCTTGTTTGGATTCAGTCTTTCCCCCAGGTCAGGGTTCTGGGTGTCCTGGCTGAAGGGTTCCAGCTAGGAATCAAGCCTGGTGGTGCCTCATGCTGATCTTCTCAGTTTCAATGGGAAAGATTTGAACCTCTGATCCCCCCAGTCCTGACATCCTCGCCGTAAGCATGTCACTGCTACATATCACTGAATATACCTTTTATGCAAGTCTAACTCTAGGTATATTCATTATTTCAGTTTCCCAGCCTTCAGATTTGCCTCTCGCAGTGGTCTCCTGTCATTTACTGCTCTTCTAGAAATCAGAGCCTGAAAAGTCTAGCAGGTTGAAGAAATGTGTCCTTATTATAAGTGAGATTTGCGGAGAAGGTAGCAGAGAAGCAGGCAGAGGAAAGAGTTTTGTTCAGCAGTTAGGGTGGTTCATTTTCAGTATACTGTTAAGCCGCTATAGCATAGCCCTGTCAGAAAATACAGGAGGCTTTCAGATACGTGTTGATGGGTTAAGTTTTGAAGAAGCTCAACTGCTGAAGACATAGATGTAGGCAGAGTAAAAGTTCAAGGGGAAAAGGAACTACATTTAGTCACAAGGAGCCTTAGTTGTTTCCAGTCCTTCCCAATGGTCCCACTGAATCCCTCTCCCAGTATTTTATTGTGATACCTTCCTCATATACTACTGTGAGGGTGGTGAGGCCCTGGCACAGGCTGCCCAGAGAAGCTGTGGCTGCCCGATCCCTGACAATGCTCAAGATCAGACTGGAGTGGGCTTTGAACAACCTGGTCTAATGGAAGGTGTCTTTGCCCATGGCAGGGGGGTTGGAACTGGATGACCATTAAGGTCTCTTCCAATCCAAACCATTCTGTAATTGAATGATCTCTGAGCATCTGAGGGA
Organism: Bolborhynchus lineola; assembly: GCA_025448015.1. Classification (NCBI taxonomy): domain Eukaryota; kingdom Metazoa; phylum Chordata; class Aves; order Psittaciformes; family Psittacidae; genus Bolborhynchus; species Bolborhynchus lineola. The sequence goes on from JAOEHX010003133.1 coordinate 11,153, forward strand.
TATCCTCAGAGAGGTTGGAGTCTGGGATGGTCTGGATGAGGAGCCACATCTGATGTGGGAAGTCCTGCACAGGCAGTATACACTGGGAAACCTCCCAGAGTTGGCATAATTACCTGTGATTAAATGATCTTACTCCTTAGCCTATATATTTATATATATATATATAATATCTTACTTTATAGCCTATATATTTATTTGCTTTATTTTGGTTTTTTTTTTTTCAGAAAAATTCCTCAAATAGCAAAACATTATGTGCACTGATGAAGGTTGGTTGAAGACATCAGTGTGGTTGGTGTGGGCAGTGGCAGCACACAGAACAGCTCTCAGGCACCATCCTGGCTAGCCCACACAGCTCTGCAGGGAGCCATGCTGGCAGGCAGCCCAGGCTGTCACAGCACAGCTCTGGTGCTTCAGGAAAAGGAAAAGCAAAGCTCATAGAAAGAAAACTTGATTTTGTAATGGCTAGCTTTTCCTTAGAAGAGATGGAGTGCCAGCAGTGCCATGTGCAAGGTGAGCTGTGATTAGAAAAGAAAGACAGCCTTTGAGCTGAAAGAGTTTGTTGTTGGCTGTAGTTCACTGATTTTAAATAGCTCTTGGGCCCATAAAGCCAGTGTCTCATTTTTTTTTCCCACTTGTAGCCTATTTCCCTTTCAGGTTAAAGTTATCTCAAATGCTGTTTTTCTTGTCATGGGATTTCACTTTGGGCAAGAATTGTGTGGCCAGGCAAAGGATCAATATATTTTAAATCTCTAATGCTATCTGCTCATGCCCATTTTTAAAGCAACTGTTGCTGCAGGAAAGATTTGGCTTTCCTCTCTGCCAAAGTGGGGATCAAACAGTGCTCCATGCTTTTCACATCACATCCCAGCTAGCCAGCTGCCTGTACCTGAACGCCAGGCACAGAGTGATATATCAAACATGAGTGATGGTGATCTAAAATGCTTTAAAAATATACATTCAGATTCTTGTTTCACTTATAGAAAAGTCATGAGCCTGACAGAGGCAGAAAAGGGGTCTGTCATGTGTGAAGTAGGGTGTTCGCTGAGCCCCATTACCTGGCCAAGGGAACAGAGGTCTTGTTTTCCCCTACACCTCTACGCTGCTCTTACTGTACTAGCTCAGTTTCTCCTAAAGTAGGAATTCTTCTTCAGAGAATTTAAATGAGAAGAATAATGTTCTGAATCACTGTTGATAGCTTTGTACCTGATCCAGAGACATGGTGGGGATTACTGCAAGGTTTCTCCTCTATACAGAACACTTATTCAAAGAGTTTGATTATTAATTCAGAACACATTTCTCAACTACATATTATTTCCTCAACCATTTCTTGGTGGGATATATTCTGGCACTTATGGATCATTTTGTTTCCTTTAAGTCTAATGTATTTGTAAATGATTGTTGACCAGTTTCAGGACTTCAGGAAACTGAGGAAAACAAGAATGAATACTCTAAGAAAAAAAAATTCAAGATTACCTCATGTGAACCACATTTTTTAAAGCAGCTTTCTTTAAAGTAGGAAAATGGAAATGTAAAGTTGGACACAATCTATGAGATTTTATGGATGACAGTGGAGTTGAGACCTCATGTAAAAGCATCTCTTCATATGTTACTGGGCCTGCATCACACTACACAGTATAGCATCAGTATCTAGCCAAAGGATTTTACAGATATAAAATTTAATTGAAAACCTGTTGTGATAGAGTTTATCATCTTTGCAAGATGAGCAATGTTACTGTTGTTTGTGGGTTGTGGGTTTGTTTTGGGCTTTTTTTCAATTTATTTAGGTAAGCATATGGAAAAACTATTAAAAATAAAAAAAAAAATTATACTGTTTTATTTTAATAAGGCTGCTTCTTTTTAGTAGGCCTTTAAAATTAGTCCTAAAATAGTTATAACATTTAGAGTTCTTATATTTTAATACCACTTCTTCCCAGCATCCTCCCAAAGACAGGAATATTAACTATTCTCTTCCACTACTGTTGTCAGGAAATATCTATGTTTTGCATGTAATATATATTAGAATTCAATGCTTCATTAAAAAAGCCAGGAAAAGATTACTTTTTTACATGCATTAAAACTTTTATCCGATGACATAGTTTTTCATTCAGTCAACATCTCTGTCTACTTTCCTCACACAGATGCAATCAGTTCATTTTAGAGACTACACCATTGATTAACGAAATTATTATTCGAGACTCTGACAAGTCTATCTCCTAAAGAGGAAAGATTTTCAAACCTCTTTTCAATGTGTGACCCTACTTGCCACAGCTGCTCCTGAATATGTTTTTTTCCAGCAAGGAAAACATGGTATTTCCCATGAGCTTGCATGACTGAAGAAATTTAACTTCTTTTCTTTTATAGATGAACTCTTACTCTGTAGAGACTTTGTTTGCCTTTGTCTTTACCATTTTGGTTTTAATGAATCATAAAATCATAGACTGATTTCAGTTAGAAGGAACCTTAAAGCTCATCTAGTTCTACCCCCCTGCCATGTGCAGTGACACCTTCTACTAGATCAGGCTGCTCCAAGCACCATCCAACCTGGCTTTGAACACTGCCAGGGATGGGGCAGCCACAGCTTCTCTGGTCAACCTGTGCCAGTGCCTCACCAACATCACAGTGAAGAATTTCTTCCGAAGTTCCAATCTAAATTTCCCCTCTGTCAGTTTAAAGCCATTCCTTCTTGTTCTATCCCTATATGACCTCGTCAAAAGCCCCTCTCCAGTTTTCTTGTCCGCCTCTTTAGGTACTGGAAGGCTGAATGATGACACAACCTCCAGGCATGGTGACTCCCTGCATCCTGGGAAAGATGAGGGTGAAAAGATCCCTGAAGAAGTCTTAATGCATTTTTCATTTTTAAGTGGGGCTACTTTGCTTTCCTTCTTGCCTTGGAGTGCAAGAAGATAGCACTGCTGCCAGAGCCACACTGTTAATGAGGATGCCCTTCAAGGAGCAGGACATCTGCTTTTGTGGGCAAAGGGTATGGGCAAATGATGGCTTTTCCCACAGGAGCAAGGGGCAATGTCTAGAGCACCTGCAGATATGAACCTCATAGCATTCTGCAGCCAGCCAGCCGCTTGTGTCGGGATTGCCTGCCACAGCTCCTCAGGATTTCCTGTCCTTCCTCCACAGTCATGACTGCGACGCGTCTGCCAGCTGGCAGAGCTGGCAATGCCCTCTGTCCAGAAGGCTAGAGCCTGCCCAGGCAGGGCTGCACCTTCTGGAGCTACAGCTGAGCCCTCAGTCATGTTATCTCATTCAGTGCTTATAATTTAAATGTCAAACCCTTTTGTCAGTGGCATCAATTTTTTATGACCACAGGAACAATGGCATGCAGGGCTGGAAAGGACTGTTGGGCTACCAACTCCAGTGCCTTGGGATGGCAGCAATTCATTCCTTTTTATGAACTAATTGAGCTTAAAAGCAGAGATGTCGGCTGCACCCACTGCTCCACTTGGAAGACTGCTAATGAATCTGAAAGCTTTAATGTTTAGGAACTTTCTCCTAATGACACCTCCATACTTTTGAAGAATGCATTTATTCATGGGTAGTTTATTACCATTTGTTCTTATGCCAAAATTATTTTTAGAATAAATGGCTTTTTATCCCTCCCTGATGTTTTCCTCTTGATGTGTTTGTAGAGAGCAATCATGTCCTTTCTCAGCCTTAGCTTATTTAAGGCTAAGAAGCCAGCCTCATTAGGTTGCTCTTGTAAAGGCATCCTTCACTCCCTGAGGAGTGCCTCTCTGTGCATGTTTCAGCCTGGATGCATCATTCTTCTGATCATTCCATATGGCAGGCTTACCATTGCTGTGAATGCCTACTGCCCTTCTTTGCATTATCATCGCGCATAACAAGGCTTTCCACCTGGCCTTTCACTGTTATTTTTGTTCCCAATTGCCCTTCTCCTTTCCTTTCCCACACAGTATTTTACTTTTACACTTTGATCAGTGTTTTCCATCTTTGTGCTTTTGGGCACATCCTTCCTTCCCAGCCTTGCGCCTTCCAACCCCTCCTCTCCTGATGTCCTACACTCACTGCCCCATCTCCTTCTTTGTCCTGTTCTCGGAGTCCTATTAGAGCTCAGCCATCAAAACTAACACAAGGTCTATAGCTTTTGCACCTTCTGTACACTTTACTAGGCACCATTACATATACAGCAACTGCTCAGGCGTGATGTCAACCCCAGAGCTTTTGCCAATATTTCCTCTCAACATTGGCCTAATCCCAGTAAGAATTCAAATTATTGTCATCAGCACTGGAATGAGTGAGAAGTCTGTGTACAAAAAATCCCTTGGGGTAAATAATGAATCTACCTACTCCTTCTTGTGCAGTAGCTCCTCTATTCCTGCAATAACCCTGTTATTCTGTGCTGTTTCCTTGTTCTGCTCTCTGCATTTTTTGTTGAATTTATATTTGACACATAACAAAATCTGAAATGTCTAAATCCTTTGTGAATATGGAGATCCTAATTTTAAAATCTGCAAGAATGATCCTGCTTCTGGATGCCTGGAGTGAGGCAGTAACTGCCTGGCAGCTGGTTTGGTGGTCTCCAGGCAGGCCACTCAGTGGTCCACACTGTGTTTCACTTGTCATCTACTGATGCATCAGGCTGCAGTCAGTGGGGCCAGAGCTCCTGCAGGTCCATTCTCCTTGCCAGCGTCTGTGCTCAGCTCAATCTGTTACAGGGGGCAAAGATTTTTTTCAGATATAAACCCATGCTAGTTTTAATAAAGTGTCTTTTTTTGACCTTGCCACCATGTTATTATCCATGATTACTGGGAATTCAGGTTGTTTGGCTATGTCTGAAGTGAGAAGTAGCTATAGAGTCATTTTTGAACCATTTGCTGTGAAAAAACAAAACTTGAGATATATGCTTGCTGAGCTGAGGACTTCTAGGAGAGGTAATGCCAGTCTTGGAGGAGCACCCTCTGTCTCCTTTTTGATAGTCAGGCTTTGTACTGTGGTACAGTGACCATGCGCATAACCAACAGGAATTTAAAAGTGCTCTGTATTTTTCATTTGAGAGCTTAGCAGTCACTTTTTTGACCTGCAGTAACACTGACCACAAAGGTCTTTTTTCCCTCGAAGTTAAGAAAAGACACAAGAGAAATCTTTGATCTCAAAAGGAAAGTGATATTATTTTTCCTGTTAGCTGACATCTTTCAATTATCTTCAACCTTTACTGAACAATATTCTCTCTACCTTTCTTGGCATTTCCTATCATTTCAGTGTTGTGGTTAGGAGAAATTCCTATACTGCCTACAGGCACAAGCTCAGCTTATTGATCAAGATGAAAATATTTAGTTAGAAGGTTTGTGGAAAAAAAAAAACCCTAATATTGAGAAAAATGTGTCCCATTGCTCCAGTGCCCCTTCCTAAAAATGTCAATAACTGCACATGGGATCCAGGGACCCCTTTGGAAAGTGACACCCAATTCGGGTATAGCGCTGCATTACCTGGGCAGGGACAAGAACAGGGACAAGGACAGGCTCCGTCTCCACCCTAAAGGGCCATCTGGGAAGTCTGGTGATGGAAACCTTGTAGGAGAAACAGTTTCCCTTAAAGTCAATAGAGCAGTGTTTTTCAAATACTTGGATTGTGATTAGCACAACATACAAGCAGCTGCAATTATAAAAGCAAATCAGAATTTTATTTGGTCAAGTGATGTGCGATTTAGCATGAAGCAAAACCACACATTTGCTAGGAAACAACTGCTGAATAATATCTGTGAACAGAACATGAGAAGATTTGCTAACATTAGATGTAGATGTGACAAGAAGATTATTTGTAGTTGTAAATATTTTTATTCATTTAGTCACAATTCTGTACATGCAATTTTAACACTAGTACCAATGGATACCTTGAACCCTATGTTTTCTCAAAGAAAACATTGATTTTGTTACAGGGACCCATAAACACTTTATTTCAACTAGTTTACCCAGCTCCAGATAAACTTTCATTAGCCAGATTGACTTCTGCTCTGTCCTGCTATGAATCTCAGTACTGTCTGTGATGAACAGTTAGATATACAGGCCCATTTTCAGACCTTTTGGGTTTTCTGCCAGTGGAAGATGGGTAATGCTGGCACATTACACAGAATAACCTCATTTGTCTGGTTGTATATAGTCATGATCTGTATTTTAAAGGTTAATTATGTTCTCACTGACTTCAATGGGCTTTGAATTTTGTCTTCAGGAGAGCTGGAGCAGCAAGCCCTAATTCCCATAAAATCTTGGTTCTATTGAAGTGACTAAGATCAAGTACCAGTGAAGGGGGGACTTTGTGCTGTACCTCTGTTGACAAGGTCAGGGTTTCATATACTCATCCCACAGTGAAGGGGTCTCTGAAGCTCAGGGTGTTTACAGGCATTTTTGTCTGGACAGGCCACTCCACATGGTTTCATGCATCTTCCCAGGTTAAAAGACTCCTCAGTAAGTCCAGAAACTCATGAAGAAGCAACATGGGGAACTGGAGCAATGCTAAAAGACATCAGGGAACTACACAAGCACTGTGAACATGCAGCAAATTAACTCTGCCTTTGGGGACTGTTATAGATGCTGCTGGCATTATACTCTTTCTGGCTGTTTCCAGTAACTCATATGAATTGATTAGGGCACAGTTACCCTAAGGCAGAACCTATTAAGAGCAACACAATGCATCACTTTATTCAACATGAGCTGACCTTATATGAACCAGTGGAGCATTTTGTTCATTATATTTAGTGCATCTTGTTCAAGAAATAATGCTTCCTAGATGCAAACAGGATTTACTTAGTGTTGATGGGACGTTATAGGTGCAATGAGGTAGAGTGAAAACAACTAGGCCCTGAAGGTTGTGGTCAGCAGTATGAAGTTCAACTGAGTGACAGTTATTAGTGATGTACCTCAGTAGTGGATACTCGGGTCAATCTTGTTTGACATCTTTGTTAATGACATGGAGAATAGGCAGATGCCCGACTCAGCAAATTTTCAGTCAATACAAAACTGGGAAGACTGGCTGATACTCCAGATGGGTGTGCTGCCATCCACAGAGACCATGACAGGCCGAAGAAATGGGCTGAAAAGAACCTCATCAAATTTAACAAGGGGAAGTGCAAAGTTCTGTATTTAGGGTGGAACAACTCCAGGCACCAGGATAGGCTGGAGGCTGCCCAGCTGGGAAGTAGCTCTGCAGAGAAGGACATGGGAGTACTGGTGGACAACAAATTGTGTACAATCCAGCAGTGTGCCCTAATGGCAAAGGTGGCCACCACTGTCCTGGGATGCATTGGGCAGAACATGGCTGGCAGGTTGAGGGAGGGGATCCTGCTCCTCTGCTCAGCACCAGAGAGACACAGGTGGGTGCTTGAGTCCAGTGCTGGACCTCCCAGTACAGGAGAGACCTGGGGTTACTGTAGTGACCAGAAAATACCCACAAAGATGGTGAGGGGACTGGAGCATCTCTTATGGAGAGAGGCTGAAAGAGCTGGAGCTGCTCAGTCTGGAGAAAAGAAAGCTCAGAGGCATTTTATCCATGTATAAATACCTGGGGCGGGGGGAGTGTGTGCATAAAAGAATTTGAAGTCAGACTCTAGTGGTGCTGACTTCCAGGAAAAGAGACAATGGGCACAACTTCCCAGGAACAGAGCCTTAGTTTTGTGTTATTCTGTTGACTGAGATATTGACCAAAATTTTGGAAACTGATAGGAGCCCTTGTTTGACAAGCTCATAATGAGACATTAGTGCTTAACTTTTTGTAATTTGAGAAGTATGCCAACAGCCATAATCAGTCACAGACTGATGGTCCTTAAATGCAATGGCCAGGTGAATTCAGTAGATGAGAAATAAAACCAATTAATTCTATTTTCCAAAAGAAATTATAAATGCAATGGCCAGGTGAATTCAGTAGATGAGAAATAAAACCAAATATAAATACATCTTCCCCGCACACCTTTGCTTTGGCTATCTGGCATTGGCTTCATTGGACATGGAGGAAACTTCTAGCGGCTTCTCATGGAAGTCACCCATGTAACACCACCCCACCTCCACTACCAAAACCTTGCCATGAAAACCTAATCCAGTGAGAGATATATTTATCTTTTGCTTCTGCATGCCATTAATGTTTGAAATTTACCTTGAAGCCATCAGAGTTCTGTATGCTTACTATCAGCTTAAAAATGGATTAGATGTTGCGTTTGGTAATGCAAATTGTGAAGTGGGCACCCTGTCCCTCTTCAGAAAGTTCATCTTCTTGTCACTTCATATGTAAAATATGGGCATGGGCAATTACTCACGTTCATAGCTGACTGGATTCAATATTTCAGAAGCTAGAATAAAAGAGCCTCTGTTCTACTGACCCCAAGGTTGTCAATTCCTTATTTAACTGCCAATACCTTACACAGCATGGCAATGATGTCTGAAAAATTAATGATGTTCAATCTTTCTATTTGTTTCCTGCAGTAAAATATCTGAAATGATCACTTTCCTGGACAGGCAGAAAAGACAGGTTTTTGTTTATTTTGAATTTGTCTGCACTGGAGTGCTGATTGCTCTGTCTTTGAGAAATGGGTCACAAGCAGCAGAGTTCACCCTGTGAGACAGGAGTTGTAAAGACTTGGGGTTTTAGTGTGTGTCTGAAGGAGTGAGTTGCACTTGCTCTAGTATGTGTGTGCTCCTGCAGAAAAGGGTTTACAGTGTTATGGACAATTAATGGTGTGAATTTCATTCACAAAAATAGTATGGTCATCAGCATAATTTGAGCAGATAAGTGGACAAGTGTTTAACATTATTGACAGAGAAACAGAGCCATTACTAGGATGAATACTGTGTGCCACAGATTACTGCATAACACACTACAGACACTCAGCTCGGGAATTCCACTCTGACACAAAAAGAATTTGGCCATGGCACTAGTTTTAATGAGCTTTGTTGATGAAGAGTGTTAAGACAGCTTTAGTGGCCTCCATTAATCAAGAGCCTTAACTACTGAAGGCAAGTAAAGTCATCCTTCAAACTTCGAAGCTTCTACATGCACATTATCCATTACCGTTTCTGCTTTTATGGAAAGAATGTGCTTCCTGGTGAATTATCAGAACAATTTTTTAGCAGTCATACTCATTTTAATTGTTTTCAGTTGTTTTCAGGATGGCAACTCCTAAACACTTCTAGCTCAGCTGTATGTACCATAGAAATTTCACACACATAGCTGACATTAAGGGTGTATCTGAACTTTTTGTCTTCATCTTTCACAGATTCCAGAGAAACAGTGCAGAGATTGCCTTACAGTCTGCTTTCCCCACAGTTTGCAGACCCTGACCTAGATAACACATGATCATGCAAGACCCTGAATACCCCTGCATTACTTTGTTTTTGAACAGGAATAACGCATTTTTAACAGCAGCTTCCCATTTTACACATGACCTCATTTTATATTTTATACATGACCTCATTGAGCCTTACTTCACCCAGGAGCACTGCCCAAGCCCTCTCCCATGGAGCAGACGCTCAGACTTTATGCCACTGAGAGGAAGCAGATGCTTGGCCACCCCACCACTTGAACCCCCAGGGTTAATGACTCTGATTGTGGGAGGAGCTCTTGATGTAGAGGATATGATCCAGAGAAGTCAGATGCTAAGAAGGGAACCTTAGTGTTAAACACCTGCAGTTTTGAAAGATGAGAAGAGCATTCGTCTTTGCCTCTGTTTTAAAGGGACTGCCATCTACTACTGCAGTTTTGGTTAGCCTTGTGCACAAGGCACAGACATACCCTTTCATGAGTAGGGCATGAGCAATGTTGACCAGTGCTGGGTCTGGCTTAGGCATAGAAGGCCCATCTGAAGCATGCTACAAGCTGATGAAGACCATGGTCCTCCCCACACATTTGATGACACTAAGGGTACCACAAATATTGTCAGACCAGGTTGAAGGGGCTGAATGTGAAGGAAAATACGTAAACGTGGTGCAGCAGTCAGGTGAGTTCTTGGGTAAAGCCCATCTTCTTGGAAATTTTGCTTTAAAAATAAGTAAAATTTAGACATGGAAGAATTGATATCTCTTTCTGTTTTTCACTTTGGCATATTCAGCAGCAGCAACAACAAAATTGCTGTGTGTTATTTGCAAACAGGCATGAGATATACAGATTACCTGTGATTCTGAAACAAAGTCTCTAAAAAAACTGTTCAAAGAGGCAGCAATAGGACATTGCAAAGATTTTCAGAGTACGGAGGAAAAATATTCCTTTTAGGAACTGGGTGGATTTAAGAAATGTATGAAATTTTTTATTCAGAAGGAATACAAATTCTATAACTAGCTTTTTTGATTTGGATCTAAATCAAAAAATCAATGACTTACTACTGAAAATGCAGCAGATCAGACCAATTTAGTCATCCTGAAAGACACACTGCCTTCTCATTAAGGAATTAAGATATTACAGAAAAGATACACTAGCATCCTAAATGCAAAGGGGAAATTAGAAAGCAATCTTTTCCTACAAAAACTTCAACTACTCAAGGAGATGTTTTGAAGCTGCATGCAGAGCAGGACAGACACCATGCACTGTCTCTCGGGCTCCTCATATATGAACGGAATGCTGAAGCTTTCTGCAGCCGCCCAGTCTCAGGCTGCAGAAGCTTGATTTAACCAAACCAGGCTTGTTCCCAGTACACTCCTCTGGTGGACATCACTGCCAAATCATTAAACATCTCACCATTCAGAAGTGTGTTTGGTGCTGAAATGTGTCTGCAGAATTCAGGTGCTGAGAGGTGAGATGCACATTGGCACACTGGTCAGCTTGTACATTCCTTGTAAGGGAAAGTGGCATGTCTGGGAAGTAGGGTATATGTACTGTGTTCTCACCTTGGCTGTGCAGAGCACCCACAGTAGTAAGCTTCTGAAAAATCACACTTGGCTTATTGAAGAGGTAAGAATATAGGCAAAGAAAAAGAAAAGTAAAGAAGATCCACCACTCAAGAAATATGACCAGTATACATGTGAAATTGGAAAAGCAGCATGTGTTGGGAAGAAGGGCTGATGATCCAAGGTTTTGCTACTGTTCCGAAGGAACGAGAAAGCCAGAAGAAAAAAACAATAAACACAATTTAAAATGGCAAACTGAAAATGCTAATTGAGAAAGAAACATTTCAACATCTGAAACAAAATGTTCAAGTAAATGTCATTGTGAGTGGAAATGTTTATGTTTGAAGAGCCACTTTGAAATCAACATTGTCCTACACAAAAAAGTCTCATTTGAATTATCCCACACTTTCCCCTGAGGATGAAACTTTGTCTTCATTCTGCTTCTGTGTTTCCTTGCCTTCACCATGCAGCCTGCCAGAGAGCACTGGCTATTGCAGCAGAGTGCCAGAATCATCCCAGCCTCCCTGCTTCAGGCAGTGGCAAGGGGACTCTGGGCACTCTTGTCATCCATTTGGCACCTCCTTCATGGCCCAGAGGTGACTCCCCAGTGTAGGGCATCTGGAGGGCTCTCAGGCCACGAACCAGGCTCATCTCACCTGGACAGCTGGAAGGAAAATCATCTTTATTTTTTGTCCTCCGTTGTGAGTTATTTTGTGGCAAACTTGATGGAAGTAGAAAGTCAGGCCAAAACTCCAACCTGAGCTTCCCATAGAAGTATTTTTTCAATATTTTTTACCTGTACCTCTGAAAGTACGTTTGAGGGTCTTTCTTCCCTTTCTATGTCTTTTATGAGAGACAGTGGATTCCATGGTACAGCGGGATAATACCTCCTTTTCTTTTTCTCAAATGCTTAAAAGAAAATTTTAATTTCATAATTGAATATATATAGAATTATAACCAGGAAACCCACATGTGGAACAGTGGAATTTGGAAAAAATGGTCTGGTTTGCTGAATTATGGAGAAAGCCATGGGATTTCAACTCTGCTTTGTTTGATGACTTTTCATTCAGATGCCAAAACCCGTAGAAGTGTTTAAACACATGCGTTTGTGTGCTGGAGTGTGCACACATATTATTCGTGTAATCAGGTTTATTGCAGCCACCAGGCTGATTTTCCCAGCTGTTGCCTTGGAAGTGCCATGGTTGTTGCTCTTTGAACCATTTAAGCTATTAGCTGCTGCACAGACTCATATTCTTTTTTTTTTTTTTTTTTTCCCCTCAGGACTTTGATTGAAACAAAGGACCTTGAACTTTTCAGGGAATGTGTTTTGATGGAACTGTTTGTCAGGGAGAGTTTCATGACTAACTTAATCTTAGCTGCTGGAGAGATGGGTGCAAGCTCCACAATCTGCAGTGCTGCCAGTTTGGACATCGGTCTCATGCTGCTGCAGCAGCCCTCCTGCAACCTGACCCCTTTAAAAACTGGTTGTTCAGGAAGACAAAGAGGCAAGGGGTTAGTACACAACTGTTTTCGGCCTGACACAAACTGTTGC
>JAOEHX010003134.1:0-26232 GCA_025448015.1 Bolborhynchus lineola
ACCTGTGGGAGTTGCATTCTTTTGATTCTCCATGTAGCAAACTGCGTGGCTGATTTACGGCCTAAACCATGACAGTGTTACATTCCTTTCCAGATGCAGGAGTCTCCACTTGTCCTACCCTTCATAGGTTTCCTGTCAACCCATTCCATTGTTTATCAGGGTCACTCTGTCCTTGAGCCTGTCTTCTGCCCCCCAAACCTAGCATGGCATCATCTGCAAGCCTGATCAGAGTGCATTCTTTTTGCAGGTCACTGATAAAGACATTAAACGGTAGGGACCTCTGTGGCACTCCAGTTGCCACTGGCACCCAAGTAGAGTATGCACCATTGGCTGCTATCCTCTGAGCCAAAATATCCGACCAGGTTTTTACCCATGTTGCTTATCTACCTGGGCAGTAGGCCCTAATTTGGACATGAGAACACTGCGGAACACTGTAAGAAATTCCTGTTAAAGCCAAGGTCAATGACACAGACTGCTTTCTCATCCACACAGCCAGCCATTTCATCATAGCAGGCACCACTTTGGTCAGGCATGATTTACCCTCAACCCATGCTGACTATTTCAACCACCAGTTTGCCCAGAAACATATCCCAAAAGGACTCACTCCATGATTTTCTCAGGGACTGAAGTAAGGCTGACCTGCTTCTAGTTCTCCAAATTTCAATACCGGGCTTTTTTAAAGGTAGGTGCAACATTTGCTTTTCTCCAATCAACAAAGAACTCACTTGACCTCCAGCACCTTTTGAAGATGGTCAGAGAGAAACCTTGCAAGGACATCTTGACATAAGCCATAAGCCTCCAGTCTTCCAGAACACAGGAGTCTCCACTTACATTACAACTGCCTACAGACTCTGGCTGCCCTGTTTTGCAGAGTCAGGAGATTCAGGCTTTCATCTCTGAAAGATCTCTGTGAAGATCCCATCAATTTCTTTCCATCTTCTCTGATATCACACAGTCTGCTTATCTCCTCTGTAACTTGGCCACAACTCCCCATCCCGCACTCACGTCTATCAGGCATGGCCACCACCTCCAACTGGCCCAGACTCCGTAAGAGGCACTGGCCACTGCCTACAGTCTGGCATCCCTTCCCTTCAGTGTTTCAACAGCACCACATAGCTTGGTGTTATCGGCAAACTTGCTGAGGGCGCACTCAATCCCACTGCGCATGTCACCAACAAAGATGCTGAACAGCATCTCAATACTAACACCTGAGGAATGCCACTCATCACTGGTCTCCACTTGGGACATTGAGCCACTGACTTTAACTGTTTGAGTGCAGCCATCCAGCCAATTCCTTACTGACCAAGTGGTCTATCCGTCAAATTCATGTCTCCCTAGTTTAGAGACAAAGATGTCATGTGGTTTACAGACACATTAATATCAGGGTACAAGTGCTACAAAAAGCACCAAGTAACCAACTGGGTGTAAGTCTTTCATGAGCTCCAGCAGGGCCTAAAGAACATACTGCATATTGGGTGGAAGAGAAAATGATGCTTAAGGAAGAGGAAAGTGGGTCTTAAGCACTCAAGTCCCTAATCACCCAGCATGTGGAAAAAAACATCAAACAATTCCCCATCACATTCTCATGACTGATTAACTGGAAGCCAGGGAGGGGGAAAACACTAAGTATTCCTTACACCTGGCTTTATGGAAAGTCAGCAGCAGGGGTATTTTAGGTATGTAACCGAACCTAACTCTAAAAAGAACATAATTGCATAGAAATGGAGCTTTTCCTACAGACTGCTGGCATTATCTGGTAGCCTTACAGACAATCAGATGTCCCAGCCCCTTGCCCAGTGCCAACCCCAGCCTTATTCCCAGGCTAAGAGATTTCCTAAGGAATACACCCTATTCAGGCTGGCTCTTCAGGATGTTTCCATTGATGTCTGCAAGCTTCTGCAGGCAGCTGTCCCATTCCGCACAACACCAGTTTCTCTCCTGTAGTTTACTAGTACACATAGCTTATTTCACTGAGGCCATGTTTTACCACCTGAAAGTTTAATCCAAGACAGCTGACTTCCCCTAAAATGTATTTTCTAGTGAAACCTCCCACACAATACTAGAACATACAAGCTTCACAAAAGCAGTCTGAGGAGGAGGCACTGACAGTAGGTCAAAGGAGGGGATCCTTCCCCTCTGCTCAGCACTGGTGAGACACACTTGAAGTGCTGCATCCAGTTCTGGGCTTCCAGAGAGACATGGACCTACTAGAGCAGGTTCAGCGAAGGACCACAAGATGACTGAGGGTCTGGAGAGTCTGTCACACAAAAGGAGCCTGAAAGAGCTGAGAACATTCAGCCCAGACAAAAGGCAGCTCAGGAGGGATCTCATCAATGTGTATAAATACCTGATGAGAGGGTGCAAAGAAGACAGAGCCACACTCTTCTCTGTGACAGCCAGTGAATTAACAAGAACCAACTGTAACAAATCGAAAGGCTAGTAGCACCTCAGCTGAGCTAGCCTGCATCCAGAACATCAGTAGCAGCTGCTAACCTGCATTAATTCACACTTTCACCTATCCTACATGAAAATTCAATCAAGAAGGGTCTTAAAAGCACTATCATCTTAGAGACAAAAGGCCTTAGGACCCAAATTATGGCAACATGTGGACTAACTCAAAGTGGTAAGTCATTTTGAACACATTCTCCTTTGCATGTAGTGGGTGCCCAACAGAGTCTCCAGCTAATTGGGGTCTAAGCATGCCCAACCAAGCGTGTCTGAAAAAGGGTGATAAATCCAGGCTTCTACATGATTGACAAATAGGGTTTTATGTGTATCAAAAATACCAGTGCCTTCCTTGCTGCTGACACCAGCTTCATCCATTGGAAGCAGAAGGCAGAAACAACATATAATTTATGTTATGCAGTAAATATCGTTGTGACAAATTGTCAAAGGTAGAACCAACTTAGGTTTTGAAAGCTATTTGACAAATAAAAAAAGACTAACAACTTCCTTTTAATGAAATCCAAATTTAGCTTTAATAATTAGAATTTTTATAAAAAGGAAATTGTCTTCCAAAGTAGAGATTGGCACCAGTTCATGTTGTCAAATTTGACAGCATGAAATCATAGAACAAATGATGGGGTTCTGCAGCTGCTAAATACTGTCAAATACACTTTACAACTTTTATTCTTATAAGTTCATTAATAGGAAGCCCTGTTTTTGCAAGGAACTGCCTCTCCTCCCAACATACAATTTGGACAAAAATGGCTCTAAAAGTTTCCTCACCATTGTTAAGATGGCTTGCTGTTTAATTTAAAAGCCCTGGTCCGCACACAATACTGTACCAGAGCTCTACAGAGTTGGCAATAGTTTGGAAACAGCTAGAACAGTTTATGAGCAAGTTCCTACAGCTGTTCTGCAGTGGTACAACCACATGCATTAACACCCAAGGCAGAAGCTAACCTGGATAACTTTCTACTGAGGCTGATGAGGGCAACCACAACCCGCTATGCCAGCTCAGCAGCCAACTGCAACCTTCTGTCGACAGTGAGCTGCTACTGAGAAATAATGTTTTAAACCACTCCAGATGCATCTACTGGATTTAATTTCTCTAAGTATAAGACAAAATATAAAGCAAGTATGTGAAACAAATACTGTATGTATGGCCTCACATCAGTATTAGCCTGATGCAGGTTAAATTGCTGCAGATGTGTGGCTAGACACCCATGTCATTTTCAAATGACACACCCCCTGTGTTTTCAAAAATGTAAATAAAATCCCAAATATTTTTAATATATAAATTAGGCACAAATACTTTTAACAATTATACTGCACCTAACCAATATTTAATATTAAAATGACAAAAATGAGGTATGAATTTAAAAAATACAACATTAAAGTATTTTTTTAGTATTGTTACAAAGAACTCAAAAATCAATCTTGCAATAAAAATAAAACCACTTTGATAAAAGTATAGGCTAACAAAAGATATTATTGAACCATGGACATATTTAGTTAATTTTTTGCTGCATGTTCCACTTGGTTTGTTGAAAACTGTTCACAATTCAACATTTCAAAAGTCAAAAATGTTACGGTGCACTTGAGTGGTGTTCTTGCCATTTTTTATAAGAACTTATGTCAGCCGGATATAGTAAACAAGTCTTGCTCCTTACAGTCATTCTGCTCAAGACTGTCATAGAAAATTCACTTGCCTTGACCAGGACTGCAGACACAACATACTTTCTTGCAGACCTCATTACAGCAGTTTTCTTCAGTATCTACTAACTATATTCACTTCCGCCTCGAGACATCACTGTGGATCATATGACTGCTCCAAGTCTCCCCCAGTGAAAAAACACCAATGCTTCTTTAGAACACCTACCATTGGAAATGACTATAATCACCCAGGTCCTACCAGTGGCCCTCTAATCCCAAGCTCTAGCAGGATTCTCACAGTAGATATCCCTCCCTCCATGTCACTGGCAAGGCAACACAACCTAGTGTCCTGAAAAATACTTGGACAGGTCATTCCTATACTCTGTGACACTGGTCACAGCAACAGAGCAGGTAAAACACCATTTCAATATAGCTCAGAGATGGAGAATTCACCTGTGACACTAATATAGAAAGCACAACATTCTTGTGAAGATAAAAAAAAAAAATGTGAAAACATAAAACGTAGAAGAACAACTGCTTAAATTAAAAACTCAAGTTTGGTGCTTTCAGTAGAATTCATACATGGCAAATGGATGAAACCTCACCGTAACAGCTTAAAATCAAAAACAGTTCTTGGTCTCTGCCAGGTAAGAAGCTGAGGGTGAACACCAATTCAGTTCCAAAAGAACATACTTTTTTATCATTTTATCACTAATAGAAAATTACCTTCTTCTTTAAAAAGCACTTGTGTATCATTATCACTATGTTTTATTTATTTGTAACTGGATAAAAAATACTGAAATCATGCATATTGAAAACATGGATTATTTATTGCTACTTTAAGTCATCTGCTACAGGCGCAATTACAGTTATATTTGGTACACACTTCTTACTCAATGCCTTGTCCACACTACACATTACTGGGAACTAGAGCTATAGTGAGAACTAAACATATTTTCAAGGTCACCCAGTAAGGTACCGGAGAGTCTTCTGAAATTCCAGTCACAGACCTGTTAGTAGGACATGGGGGTTACCCCGAGCACTTATTGACAGTTCATATTTCTCTTCATTGTAACATCACATTTAACTCTAGCCAGTTTTAACAGTGCTGCATCCTGAATGCAAATGTGAATAACCCTAATGGTTATTTTTACAGTTTTCTGTACGATTTTGGTTCAAGATCGCCTCCTGTGCTAGCTCTCTGCTGTACAGACAGGCTGGGAACTGCTTCCAGCTTCTAGATCCTGAGAAAGAGGACTTTGCTCTGCTATAACTGCAGGCAAGCAGCTCCATTCTGCCCCAATGACACAAGAAGTGCGATTCACCCTGCCTATCTTCACACACCTAAAAAAAAAAAGTGGTATCACTAGCTGAGCTACCCACTCTGGTCCCCTTTTTTAGCGTAGAGGAACAGGGACCTTAACATGAGATTAAGAGCACCCTACAAGTACCCATTCCTCTGCAGTGATTACTAAGAGAGAATTTAGGACTACTAACTTATACGAAGATTCAAGATATAGATATAAACTCGTATTTGTTAAACTGAATGCCATCAATGGTTTCTAAGCGAGCATATACTAGCACCAGCTTGGATTTGGCACAAATAACATACTTGGAGTATTTACAGTCAGATTTGATTCCTTTATGGTGTCTGAACAGCTGAAACAATGTTGTGTACGTACCAGAGATCCTGATCTTTAACATTACATACACAACTCCTCTTAGCACCTCAGTAAGGTTTAAATAAGACAACCAGCACTGCACCAGGCTGGAAAAGATACTCTCCCACTTCATACCCAGAATCATATTTCAAACATGTCACTCAGTTTTTCATCCCACAAGTAGGATTTGGGCCTCCTCCCAATCTGCCTGGGAATTACATATTTTATGGGATTAAATAATGACTTAGAAAATTTTAGGCCTTCCTTTCAACAACATGAGAGGAAGCCAGATCAAGAAATCACTCCCAGGCACCCATCAGTAGGTTCTCCTATGGATTGAGATGGAAGAAAGACTGAAAAAACCCACAAAAACCTCTCATTTAAGTGGTTATCCACTAGCATTGTAGGCGCTCAAAGGTTTTCCACTTTCCTACTGCCTACAGTGGAATGTATCAGCATCATTTCAAACCACTATGTTATGTCTTGGGGCAGTGAAGACACATAACTATGGCATCTCCATAGTCACCAGGCTCAAAGGATGCCCATCCAGGATGGAGATGAGGATAAAGGTGCCTTTTAACAAGATACCCAGCTCAGCAGCCAGGAACTTAAAGCCCACTGGTTAGAAACACCCAGAGACAGTATGGAAGCAGTGCTGGCACCCTGGGGGAAGGAAGCACCTTTCCCACCTTCCAGCAGGGACTGTAGAAGTACGCCCATATTTTCTTCCCTATTCAACTGGTCCTAACCCTCCCGACACACATACCAAGCCCCCTGCGATCCCCACCACTCCTCCTGTTCCTGTGAGACAGGCATAAGTTGCCTTCAGCTTCCACACCCTATTTTTAAAATAAGTACTGCTTTCTGATATTTTCAGGTCAGGCCAAGCTGCCCACGAGTCTGTTGATGCTCCATATGCTGCTGAAAGCTGGAGATGAAGAAGGGCAAGTAAATGCTGGCGGAGATCAAGCAGGAGGAGTTGATATTTCAGTGCTGTCACATGTGGCTGAAGGTGGAAGTCACTCCCAGTCAGCTCCTCCCTAGAGGAAAGTTTCTCCTTTTAAAGATCTTTACACTTAAATCTTCAGTGAATACACTGCATCTTAAGCGTAAGTGATGGACACTGGAGGATTGTGCCATGTTTTCCACATAAAAAATACACAGCTCTCTACAGTGAAAACTATATACAGCACATGGGAGCCCACCTCCATTTTATTCCTCATGTGTATGTGGCATGAGGGAGAGGATGTATGGATTCCCAATGCTGTGAACTGAAGTCCCTGCTGCTGTCACTAGCTGGTTAGATTTGAAAAGGAAAAGGCTGGTTTTTCAGTTGGCTGCAACTGAAATCTCATGAGAACAGCTGCTGTCATTTGAGTTCAGGCCAAGATGGCAACATTTGAGAAAAACAACTGATCTTGTGAATTTCCCACCACTTAGAACTGAAATGTAGTGATGCCAGCATCAGACATTTTTTAAGTATAGAGTCCCGATTTAGGCAGGAAATTGAACCTACTGAAGCACCTACCCCGTCATCACCCGTGTCATCCACTCACACAGCACCTCCAGGGTCTTTAAAGGTCCAGGATCTCCAGAAAGCTCTATGGTTCAAAATGATGGCAGACAACAAGGTCCAAGTCCTGCAGAAAGCTCCATGATTAAAAATGGTGGCCAGCAATCATCACTGAGCTTTCCACCACCATGGACTTCCTGGAGACCCCAAGAAATCGTCCACTTAAAAAGGAAATCTTCACTTGGCAGAAGCTAGCTTTCTCACAGATGAGCTGAAATAAGGGCTTTTAAGTCTCATAAGATACATATACCATCACTGCCTTCTGCTTCAAGTATATAGATCGTCAGGTTTGCTTTTTTCTAATACAAGAAACACTCTTAAAATTAACTCTACTAAAATAAATTATTATCCTACATACCCAGCTTTCAAAGGCTGATGATGAAGAGCACACGACAGATGTTAATCATGCAACTTAACGCATGACTGGGTGCATCCTGCAGCAATGTGGGTGGCTTAAAACTGAAAATAATACCAACCTACAGCTGCAGAAGTAACTGAATTCTGCCACTGCTTTAACAGCAGATTTGTTATTTGTCTGCATTTCCTCATATAACAGAAAGATCCTTTTGAAATGACCTCATACCTAAAAAGTATTAACCAAACATTCAAATCATTACTGAAGAATCATAATAGAAGTTTCAACAACTAGCACTTCGTAATGCTAAAATACAAAGATTGTATTTGACACACCTGACAGACTCTCTACACTGGTCTGAATGCATTCCTCTATTTTTTCCCTTTGCAAACTCTCACCAAAATATTAAACTCTCTTTTAAAACCTTTTACTGTTGAAAATCATTCACACTGAAAGATTTGCAAGTAATTTCCACTTCAAACAAAGCTTTCAAAATACTAATTATTTTAAACTTGAGTTGTGTGGATGATTAGGATGCATGATATACTTCTGCTCCTTCACTGAATGAATGTAAATCTGTAAGGCAGGGCTGCAGTGTGAACAATTGTGATAAGTTCACATGAAATGTCTGTATCAAATATTTCTTTGATATTTGTAGCTACTTCTTTAAATATGCACTCTGCCAAAAGAATCTTGTAAGTAAAGGTAAAGGTGCATGATAAGCAAAAAATAAAATGTTTATAAATACAGTGAAAATCCAATTTGGTTTTGAAGGACAATGAAAACATGTTGATGATGTTCCTCTCTTCTAGTTCTCAAGGCGTTCAGCAGATGTTCAGTAAAAAAATGCATTTGAAATAAGAAAAAATGTAACACTTTTTCAATATTCCAAGTGGAAATATGCAAAAAGCTTATGAGATACATAGATATTTCTTCTGGAAATGCTATGCTACATTCTGCAACTACAGATGCGAACGCTGACTTTAAAGGAGTATTTACCTTTAAAGTTAAAAGCAGCCATAAGATTCTGCATTTGGAATACAGGCAGCATTCTGTGCGCAATACTGTGCCCACATCAAAATATAAGTGATTTAAATGATGACTTCAAGTTCTTTTTTGGTTGTAACTTCGTGCATTTGCAAAAAATGCCAGAAGACCACGATCTGCCCACAACCAGTCAAGAAATCCAGTTTTACATCCTATGGACTAGATGGCAACAGCAGAGCAAAACTAAATTTTAGATTTCAAAGTATATTATGCCATAAAAACTCACTTCAGAACTGTCCCACTGTGTCTGAAATCTAATAATTTCAGACACAGTGGTAGGTAAAAACTTATTTCCTTTCAGTAGAGTTAAGTCATTAATATTTCTGTGATAACTACAGTACATCAAAACTGAACAACATTAATCTGATCAGTCTCCTGAGGTGCTTTTAACTTTTCAATTGCTTTCTTAGAAAAAAAAGGCTAATGTGAATTGCATTATAATAGTCTATGTGTGTTTTGGTTTTATTGTTTGTCTCACTGAATTCAAAATAACAAAACGATATCTAGTTGAAAGTATTAATATAGGAAAGTATTTACAAAATCAGCAAAAAATGAGATTAATTAGGCATGAACACAGAAGCATTTTCTTAAAGGGGACTATTTTTAGTAAGAGCTATGATATTTGATGCTATGATTAAGCAGGGGTTTTTAATGTGTTGTCCAAATGTCAAGTGACTTTGTCAAGTAATTTTACACACAGTTCTGCAGTGAGCACTTTTGTGAATAGTCTGTTTCAGACAAAGTATTCTCAAGTAAGAGCTGAAAATAAAGAGATTTAGAGAGTATATAAATTTTGAGGGAGGCTCCATTTTCAATTTGTGTCATCAAAGTCCCACTGAAATCAGATGGAGCTTTTCACAGGCAAGCAGGATAGATCATGTAACAGGTGCTTGAGGTTTAAATATTCTTTTGCTTAATTTAACACTATTTCAAGTGTGGAGAAAAATCTACAGAAAATGGTATCAATTTTTTTCTAGACTGATTAGAAATATGTAAGTAATTTACATTATTTGATTCAGTGACCTGTATCATAACCCATCAATACTAACTGCATTGGTAATGAATAACATTCACAATCTTCACATTTAACTCAGTGTTCTGCAGAAACAGATTCTGAGTGAGTATATGAAAGCGCTTTAAACATATTATTTAGAAGTAATCTTCAATTCCGCATTATTCATTAGCACATACACTAAGCTCATACTCCCCTTTTTCTCCTGAAGGTACCAATATACTTGTCTCTTGAGTGGGCTTAAACTCATAGCCATTAGCCTATCATCTTACAAAGTCTATAAAGGATCTCAATTTCTTAAGTTTTATCAGATATGCAGCCAGAAAAAGGTATGTCAATACAATTACATATTTGTATTGTTGCTAAGTCAGTAAGTTCACTATTCCAGGGGGGTTGTTTTCATTTGGACCAAAATAAAGTGGGGGCAAAGCGAGGAGATTCTCTGAAGAACTAAGTTACTAAGTTGTAACAAATACTTACATTATTTATTTGTAAATAACTTGGTGGCCATGGGGTTTTAGAGTCATTATTTAAGAAGTCAAAGCATGATGCCCCTGCATAGCACACAAAAACAAAGGGTGAAATTTCAGTGCAGTCACTGGCTTCTAACACTTGACAAGTCAGGGGTAGAAACTGGCCCTTGTCAAGCTGTTCAATGATTCATGGCAGTAGGAAATTCAAAGCTCTGCTTTTAGACAGAACACCCAAAACATGTACCCAGATCAGCATCATGATCATGAAGCTCACCAGAAACACTTTGCTTACGCTTCTGACAAAGCAAGTAATGCCTCATGTACAGGACCATCCTGTCCACAGGACACTGCAATGACGAACAGGGGACCAAAAACAGAACAGGGAAGCAGCTGGAATGTAACTGGGCCAACTCCTCTTTAATAATCACTCTGTAAGTCACTTCACAACTCCAGCTTTAAAACTCAGGGTTACTGGCAGCCAGAGGCAGCAAGCATGACAAGCTGAGATGCCAGTCTACATGCAGTCGAGGTTGGCTTGCAGGGCTTATGTGAGGGCTTAATGGATATGGTATGCTTTCGTAAACAAAAAAAGCAAAGCAGAAAGACAGACTGATTTTTCCTTCCTTAGTTGATTATGAACAAAACCCAAACAAACTAGTCATATTTTTAATGCACAAAGGTCAACAAAATAGGAGATTTCCAACCACTTAAGAAGAACTGCCCAGCTATACTTCAGACTTAATAAGTGCATACTAATTAGTAGGTAAAATAACAGCAAATTTGTTATTTCAGTGTTAGTAAGTATTTGGATTTTATTGTTATGTGAAGCAGGGGTCAAAATGGTTATCTATTTAATCCTATTTCCCAGCAGAGAAGCAAAATGGATAGACTTATTTATAAGATTTTCTTTTGATGTAACTAAGGAACTGGGGTACCCAATTATAGTCTTTTAAAAAGGAACAGGTTTTCAAACAGTGCCAACCTTGAAAATCCTTTGAGGTGCTTCATTTAACAGCTGTCATATTTCTATGGCAGTTTTTAAAATCAAGGCTGCTATGTTTAATAGGCACAATTTTTTCAATATTGATGTACAACTATGATATTCTGGTCTGGGAAGTGCTAAAGGAATGTGAGGAAAGAGTAAAACCAGTGATTTTGAACAGATATTGTGGTGAAGCAAGCCACATGAGAATTAAACCTACCCTGCTAAAAACAGAGTTGTGTTTCAACTGGGAACAAACACACAGTAACATCACATTTAAAAATAATTAAAGGTAAACTGAAAAATCAGGTAACATACAGTCTTACCGTGCTATTGAATTGCATTTACAATAAGTAAATGACAGTTACACTTAAAAAGATGAGCAAAGGATGATTCATCCTAACTAAAGTCCTGCTCATTTAAAATTCTAAACCAGTGTTTTCCAACTCACTGATTAATGACATACTAGTATGGCACAGGACTTTCACTTAGCTGATAAAAAGATGCACAGTTAGGTTAAGACATTACAAAACATTTTAACACTGTACATTTTCTAATTTTAAGTAAACACACATTTTGTCCTTACACCTAACTCCCACTTACCAGATTTCTATGCTGAGAGGGGTGCAGTTGGCTGCACAGAATTCAGCAAAAACCAGCATCTAAAATAACAGTTGGCAGAGGCTGGCATATTCTTAAGTACAGGTTTGCAAAATGACTGTGGGAACTTCCTGGCTAGTGAATCTATACGACTACAGGACAAATCTCCTTGCTGACTCTGCAATTTTCAAAAGCATTCAGATTACGCACAAATTTCACTTGTTGTGCAGAGAATGCGCGTGTGTCAAAGAATACAGAAAAAAAGTTCTCCAGTACAGTTTATTCATGCTGATGTACCCTTTGTTACCACCCCTGGAACAAGTGGGTTTCCTTGCACCCAGAATGATCCTTCTCAGGTACAGACCATGAAGCTTCTGGATATTAAAGGTTATCCCCCTCCTCTGCTTCTGGAGCTCAAAGACAATGAGTGCTTGAAAGGAGAAAGAATGTAACTCCATACACCATTCCCTTAAGATAGATGGTATCAAATACACAGGAGAAACTTCTGGCAGCTTTAGAAGGAGCTACTAAGGGAAGGATAAATTTTATGTTTTGCTTTCCTTGCAGGCACAGCTTTTGCTTTACCTATTAAACTATCTTTATCTTAATCCATGAGTTTTCTCACTTTTACCCTTCTGATTTTCTTCCCCATCCCACCACAAGAGAAGTGAGCAAGCAGCTGTGGGACTCAGTTGCCAGCTGGGGTTAAACCATTACAGTCTCTTTTGGTGCCTAATGTGGGGCTTGAAGGGTTCAAGATAATCACAGATTTGATTAGAATGTGCTAGATCAAATTAATGGCTGCGACAGCTGATTACCTATTAATTGGCTGTCTCTTGTGCTTGCTATAGTGCTTGCTTGCCTTACTGTATATTAGAGGCTAGTGCTTGTTAGTGTCCACTTTTCATTGCCACGCTTGCCATACTGCTGATCACCTTACTCTGCTGTGCCCGGGAACATTTTGATAACAGCAATGGCTACTAAGAGTTAATTTTCTTCATAGTCGCTGGTACAGGGCTGTGTTTTGGATTTGTGCTGGAAACAGTGTTGATAACTCAGGGATGTTATTGATGAGCACAGAGCCAAGGCCTTTTCTGCCTTTCACTCACCCTAGCAGTGAGCAGGCTGGGGATGCACAAGAACCTGGGGTGCAACACAGCCTGGACAACTGACCACAACTGACCAAAGGGATATCCCACACCATATGATGTCATGCTCAGCACAAAAAGCAGGCAGAAGAAGAAGGAAGGAGGGGATGTTCAGAGTGATGGTGTTTGTCTTCCCAAGTAACTGCTGGGTATGAAAGAGCCCTGCTTTCCTGGCAATGGTTGAACACCTGCCCTCCCATGAGAAGTGGTGAATGAATTTCTTGGTTTGTTTTGCTTGCATGCACAGCTTTTGTTTTGCCTATTAAACTGTCTCTACCTTGGCCCACAAGTTTTCTCACTTTTACCTTTCTGATTCTCTCCCTCATCCCAACACAGGAAGAGTGAGTGAGTAGCTGTGTCACTTGTTGCCAGCTGGGGTTATACCATGACAGCCAAAAAAGTCAAAATGTGACCAATCTCATTGAACATTTTAGCCAGAGCTGTGGATGATGCCGGATTCTCTAGGTGTTCAGCTGTCACAAAAGCACAGCCCCTGACAGCTGATTATCCAAGTACAGGGAACACTACAACACAAGGACACCAACAGATGGAAGAGCAGAAGGAAGGAATGAGTATTGGTCTGTGTGTCAAAAGAGCTGGCACATGAAATCCCAGGTATAACTGCAGGTCCACTGCGGGAGAGCCACATAAGGAGGAAGAGCAAAAGTTGTAACCATTTTTAGAAGGGTGACTGAAGCACGCATTAGCCTGGACATGCAATGTTTTATTCTGATCTACACAGTACAGATGACTTTAGCCAGGCCTCCATAGCATGCTTTTGAAGAAGCAGCTATCAAAGACAGAGGTGAATTTAAGAAAATTTGAGAAGAAGGAATAGTTTAAGAAAATATGGGTCATTCACACCAGACCAACGGCAAAAGCCTACTTTGATGAAGAGACTGAGTCTTCTTCCTAAATAAAGGGAAACACAGTTGATCTAAATTTCAGTAAAGCATTTGATACAGTGTCAAATAGAAAATCATTGGTTAAACTGAAGGTTTCTTCTGCAACCTTGCTGAAGGAAAGTCAAGAAAATAGAGTATTTGAGGGATATTCCCAGACAAAAGGAGCATGACTGATCAAGTTTCACAGAACCAGGATTAGGATTGACTGAATTTATAATTTATCGCAGTAGTCCTTGCACAAGAAGTGTAATTGCAAGGAAGAAGCATTCTTGTGATGCAGATTGGAGAGGCAAGGTCAATTAAGAGAAAGACTGAACTCTACACAAAGTCACATGACCTTGAGTAATACAATAAGATTACGTTCCGTAGTACAAAATGTAATGTCAGGCAGCTACAGATTAATAACATCTATTACAAGCTACGAGTTCATTACCTGGAAATGCATGAGGAACAAGAGAGAGACCAACCGGCACAAGTCTGCTCATTCATCAGAGCACAGTTGTGAACAACAAATGCAATCCCAGAATACGGCATTTCTGATAGAGATGGGAGAATACTACCATTGTAAAAGCACTCCGAAGACCTCACCAATACCAAGAAAAGCTGTGGGCAACCCAGTGAAAGCAACATGATGTACACAGCTTAAAATGTTAATTTTCTGTAATATGTTATAGAAACAGGCAGCCAAGGATGGCCTACAAGACTGTATTTCACCTCTTCTGAAAGTGTTTTGGCAATGTTGTAAATAATTTTACCTTAAATAATTCATATCTGCATGTATAGTAGTTATATACAGATTAAAATTCCACCTAAAGCTCTTCTAAAGCCTCATTAACGCAAGATGTATTAAACAAAGACAGGAAATTAATTAATGACAGAGCAGGAAAAGGAAATGGTGACCTGTGATTTTTTACTGTACAAGTGGTACGGGAAGGTGCCCCTCACTTTGTTAGGTACATATGCCAATAGCAAGTAACAACTAGCAACAACTACTTTTGATCAGCCCTCAAGAATTCAAGGATTTATGAGCTTTAAAAATTGAACAAGAAAACATATCAGGTAAATCTGTAAGGCAGAATATAAAACTAGAATGATAAGAAATAAAAGGCATTGCAGGAATGAACACAAGAAAAGCTAAGAAGAATGAATCTCCCTACCTCCCAAGGAACTTCGTCAACTGCACTGACTGTTTCAGCCTAACTCAGGTGAGGAATGTGTCTGTAAATTGCATATCTTGGTAACTGCCTACTGATAATTCTGGAATTTTAACAATAAACTATGGCTCGGTCCAACCTCCTTCACCCTCTATTTGTAGGAAGCAGGGAGAAAGAAAAACCTCTTGGTACGTTCTGCTGGAGAAAAAAACACTAGGATGACCAGAATGGAGCCTGCCTGAGCAAAGGAGATCCAAAGAGCTCATTTAGTCATCTAAATAAAACTCGCAAGAATGTACCCTGTCTTCTTTAACTACATCAGGGGAAAATGCACACAGGAAAAGAGCTGAAAATATACATATACACGAATCAATACATATATACTAACTACAAAATAAATTCAGCTTGGAATTTATTATATCTAATTATCAGGCCGGTTCTGAGGATTGATACTTTCTAGCTGACATCTGGAAGCCTTGTGACAGAGGAACCCTTTGGCAGAGATTTGAATAGATACATGTACGTGCACAAAAAAACATCACGGCTCCTAACACATCTGAAAATACTGAGTCCTCCTCTGCAGCTGATTACTGAAAAATTTAATTTTTAACCATTTCCTGAAAGCATCATCTGAATATCAAAAAGTTAGAGCTACAGAATGGGCAGCCCCTTACATTTTACTCTTCCATAACTACATAAGCAGCCCTAAGTACACTGGGAACATCACTGAACTCACCAAATATTTAGATGGAGCTTTTCAGGTCAGTTAATAAACACTGCACAGAAGATATGAAGCAGGCTATAGCATCCAAGAGGAGGAGGGTAGACAGCACATGGGCAACACCAAGAGAACTACATGGTTACTCAATTTAGATATAAATATTCTTCTGATTCAGATGTATGATCATCTTTTCATTTCTGCTCCTTTGAAGTGCAAACACACAAATTCCTGGAGAAATATCTTTCTCAGTTACTGTTATTATTTGGTACCATCATGATTCACAAATTATAAGGGAATTTGCTACTAAGAACTATTTTATCACATAAAAATCAGTATGCAGAAGTAGCTATAATTCAAATTATGTCCCACCAATATATAAAAGTAGGAATTTTATCCAGAATCATTATTTGACAGATGCCTTTCAAAACAAGAATTAAATTTATTTGTGTATGTCTGCATGTATACACATATATAAGGTTTCCTTTCAAATAAATACTGGGAAGATCGGCAAGTAATTCAACTGCTATACAGTTGGAGCTAATCTAGAAAGACATTGTCATATAAAAAGCAGAAGCAGACAGCATCCACGTTAAGCACTGGAGTTTGTGACACCAGCTGTCACCTGGATGAGGCACATCAGCTTTCCAGGGACCAGAAGAACTCCAGCCCTGCTTTTGTAGATAGTTGTCAACACATCTGTTTGAGCCACCTGACTCTGCAAGCCCGCACGTGGCTCTCCAAGACAGCTTTCACATAAGGCTGCTGTTCTAGATCTGCCTGCCTTTGGGTGAAAGGTAAGCCAGAAAGAGCTTGCTCCACAATGGTGAAGATTCTACCAAAACTGCTTTTGCACGAAGCACTGACCAGAGCCAACAAAACACCTCCAGCTGGGAGAAACAGCACTGCAGCCAGTTCCCAGCTACATTCACTGTTTCGCTACTTTAACCTACCTTTCACTGTGCTTGCACTGATCCAGCCAGAGCAAAAGCTAGTGTTAGCACCATTTTAACTGAATGTTTGATTCATAAAGGCACGTTGGACACCTCAAACTTGTATTTCATGCTGGTTCCATGACACAGCCACTGCTCTTTTCAGAGGGCTTTTTTCTTCCACTTTTTTGCCAAGGAGAGGATGACAATGCTGGTTTTGTCTGGAAGCAGGAAGGTGTCGAATCTAGTGGTTCTCCAGCATTCTGTGTCACAGCCACAGTACAGTCAGGCCACATCTTATTTTTCATAGACTTGAGTTTTGCATGTCTGGCTTCAAAACTGCCCACTTTAAAAGGGACCAACAGAATGATGTGCCTACTAAACATAGTGTGAACTGGCAGGGAAAGACTTTGAAGGAACTAGAACATATGAATTTGACAAAGAATCTAGATACACAGTGGCTTCATCTGTGCACAAAACTCAGCTGTAATTTACACAGCTACCCAGAACATATCTCCAAAGTCTGGATCTTGAGATCATGACCACACAGGTGGTCAGCAACACCAGCACCACTCGCTCTTATGAGCCCACCCAGGCTCATGCCCCAACATGCTCTTGCCAATGACATACTGAAGAAGCAAACACAAGAAGACAGATTTCTTTTCTGCAAGTAGTGATGTAAGGTCTTCATCTATTCACTTACTGCAGATTCCTCAGGCTGATTTAATACGCGATAATTTGAGGGAGATGTATTATGTGGTTTATGCACAGAGAGACCACCTCTGATGTTAGTGTAGACAGCTTGCAGCTCCCCCTACTATCCAGGCAGAATCTGCACATCTCCCTACAAACAGTTTCCAAAGGTGACTAAAAAGCAGCATCATTTAAGCTACCTCTCAGGTATTAAACTGACATGTCAGCAAAGTTTTGAAAATTTACATACTAAGGGTTTTTATATAATTTGCTGACGTCTATTGAGAAACGCACATACAGGAGAAACATGCTAATTCAGCTTACACATTTCTTCATTTCTGACTTCTCACACATGGAAACTTAACACTATCTTTAGTTATTCAAAGAATTTCCATGTGAAAAAACACAGATTTTTTCCTAGGAACTCAACATTCACATAGTACAACAAATAAAAGGCATGCACACAGGCACGCACTGGAGCCACAAAGCGCCATGTTCAACTCATCTAGTTTTTGGGGTGCAAATGCAGCCACTGCATCACATGGCTCCTTTACTAGCCAAATGGGCACTGTCAGGTTATGAGTCATTCTGTCTTAGCATAAAGGTAGGAAAAAAAAAAAATAGGTTCTTCAAGGGTGTGATTCATCTGTCCTGATTCTCTCCATTCCCCACACAGAGAGCCTTGGGTGACTAACTCAGATGTAGACGTCTACATTTTGCCATATGAATCCCACTCACAGTCTGTAATTTCCTGCGATATCATACAAGAGCATGAGATTCCAAAACTGAAGAAGGAAGGTAACAGAGACGATTCCCCTATCCTCCCCCCTACCTGCGCAAAATTAATTATATCTGTTGCTTTTATATTGTGTGCGGTCGCTACAGAGATCTGACAACACACCTTGAATTGCAAGACTATCAAAATATTTTCCAAGGACTACTTTTTTCCTAATACTCAAGATGAAAGTCATTACAAAGCCAAGAGGAAGCTCACAATGAATATCACACTTTCAAAGAAGGAAGGAGTCAGGTGAAATGATAATTCAATTGACTAGATGAAAATTGGTCCAAGGGAAAGAAATCGGCAATTCACAAGGTCTGGGTATCTCAGAGGACAACCTAGATTCAGGCAATATGAAAAGAAAAAGACAAACAACCAGAGCTAATCAAATTTTCCTAAATTGATTAATAAAAACGAAGGAAGAAGTAGGGGTCCCTGTAACTGCTCTGAATATTAATCTGAAAACTGCAGTGTCCAAATGATCCACAGGATTGATAAGGCTGAATTTTCTCTGGTTCTGGAAATCATTGGGTAGGATTTTTAGTCCTCCCAGGAGGCAACAGCAAAGGGGGAAGAAAAAGAGAAGCCATTCTTTCCTTTACCTAGAGATGGGAGGAAAAAATAGCACAGGTGATGTGGTAGGAAAAGAAGGAGCACGTAGCAGTTCAATGGAAGTCAGGAATCATCAGATTTCTTATTTACAGTGAGGAAAAAAAGTTCTAATCCTGCTACCCAGAATGTGGTCGCTCTAGAAGTAGAGGCAAGGTCCACTTGGAGCAGCTTCAGCCTCAAGAATTTAAATTTCCACTCTTTCTCCTACTTTGTTTCTTGTGACTTTGATGCTTTTCTCCTGTAATTTCCACTTTTTTGAGCAAAAGCACAACTACTTGCTTTTCTGAAACATTCACTGCTGTTGCTCAGCGTACAAAGTCAACCCAGACGATGGACACTGAACATAACACTTTCACAGAAGCATAAAATCCAAATAAAGCAGTGTTGCACACAGACATCGTTCAAGTACTTAAAAACAAAGACAAATCTCAGGATCCCAAGCAATGGGATGTCTTCCTCAATAACCTGCGAGCTTCTGTTTGAGGAAAGGTGTCAGATGAAAGCAGAAATCCCTCTGAGTGGGTATTTCCATTGTTCCCCTGAGAAGACACTGACAATGAACAAGTTTATGACTTAGGGAAAACTTTTGTCAGAAAGACTTAATGAAATTACCACACTGTATTAGGCAGTACTACGTTACCTACAAATACACTTTACAGAAGTACTGTCTATTTACACAAAACTTGCCTGGAATCTCTGGAAGACAGTACATCTCTGCTTTTCTTTCAAGACATTGATTTGAGCTGCTTTACATTTTTTTGCAGTTTTGTCATTAATCTTGCAAGGATTTCCAGAGACATTTCCATGTTAACATACTTGTCTTTAAAGAGTGAAGCATGGGGAAATTTCTATTTTTAGAAGATTTTCTTTCTTCACAACCACGAGCAACATAGTCCCTCTATTAAAATACTCTGAAGACTTTATTTTCTTCCAATACACATTAATGCATTTAGGTCCCAAACCTGTAATGAGCACAGATGCAGGGGTCTGCCCACACACAGCAGGAAAAGGGCCATAATTCTGACTCATCTGGTAATTTATGCTTCTATACTGGTGTTAGAATAATGTTAATATTGCATGAAAATATTTCTATAACACTTAAAATATTTGTCAAAAAATAATATTCGGAGATTGTCAAATTGCCACCATGATTCTTACATGATCAGAACATCTCATCCTCCAGCAGGTTGCACTGGCAAGGGCATATCAGAACCAGCACACAGGCTTTGGTATCTCCACTGTTCACAATGACCTGAGCCATCAACAGAGCTTGGAGGAGCAAGGGGAGAATATGCCAGGACATAAAAATACCCAACTTAATTGTTGTGAAAGCTTCCAGATTTGGTGGTGTAAAATACCTTGCCTGCTGCCAATCATACACTTACCAGCAGGTCTTTGTTAAGGGCTAACATTGCTGCGTTTTGTTAAAGCATTCATCTCATGTTCCTATCTCTTTTTAACAAATACAAAAGAAGACAGCCAAGACTCTTAGAAAGTTTATAAAAAGTAAAAACCCATTAAATTTACACTGGCTTCTCTGTAGTAATAATTGTATAGGTCAGGTCTAATGCAGACACAAAACAGTCACATGTAGAATAACCAGATGGAGTTTTACATTTCTATATACATGCCATCTCAGCTAGGACAGATGAAAAATTTGAGACCAGAATTGAAACTTCTTGATAGTATTCCTAAAATTTCATTTAATCAATTTGGTTTAATTAAAAAAAAAAAAAAAACCCTCCGCTTCTTTTTCTTTTTAAAAACAGTAGCGTACACCATTGATGAAATATAAAATGTAGACAGCAGATTTGCAATTTTGACTTGGATACACACAGCCAATTTTATGCAAGTTTTGCCACAGTTCGATTTCCTTTTGTTTAGAAAAAGCTGCTTTGATTTTCCGTGATTGTATTTCAAGTATCTTTATTCTTTCATCATTAAGTATACCAGGGGTTACATTACTGAAATGTAGCTCCTAAATTTTCAGTAAGCATGGATGGAATTTGCTATGATGCATTTCACTTTCTTCTATGCCAAGACGACATGAAAAGAAGATTCCCAGGTTTTAAAAAAAGCCCACAGAGTGGTTTGAAATAAAACTGTTGCTCTGAATGACTGAGATTTTAAGAGAAACTCTAACATACTATGTACGACTATATAAACAACTGCATAGAAAGTTTAAACAGATGTAAGTATGAAAGACATGATCGCACGTGTGTACACACGCACTAACACATGCGTATGGCAGATGTAGGAAGATGTGTGTACTTATATACATATATTTGCTACTGGATAAAACAAGGTTATATTTGGGAACAAAGTAACTTACACAAGTGCAATTCCCAAGTCCTTGAGATCTCTTCTTGGAAAGGTCAGATCATTCAACTCCTCTAGATCCTTTCCAAGTTTTGCTGTTATGGGTTAATGTACTCAAGCCCTAAGCCAAACAAACCCAACTGGTGCTTGTTTAAGTTTTTATTAAATGATTAAAAAACCTGCTCTGATTCATTCCTTCCTGTATGAATTAAAAATAAATTTTAAAAACCCTCCACCCTCCACTGATTCCTAGGTCTATCTGAGTTGTGGCCTTTGGATGAGCAAACACAAGCATTGTGATTATGCTTTTGAGGGTTCCTGTGGAGCTGTGATGTGAAAAGGGATGGGGAGAAAGGCACCAACAGACTCATCATTCTTAAGCTAGAGGATGAGAAGTGGCGGCTAGAGTTGATTAGTTCTTCAATCACTCAAAGTCATTACTGCATTAAATTAAGATTGCTTGAAGGTACATGGAGCAATTTACATGGCACAAAATAAAGGAATTAACAAAATTGCATGTGAAGAAGCCATTACCTGATACCTCGGCATAACACTTCACACTTCCTTAGCATCATTTATCCAAAAATCTCAAAGCATTTGGAGGCCATAATCTTCTAAAGAAGAGTCTGAACTTTGCTCAGAGTTTACCACTTGTACAGATTTATGTCTACCTCTCAGTGAAGGTATCTGTGAGGCCTTTTCACAAGTCGAAAGTCTGAAAAGAGACCTGCAGACGCAAGTCCATGCATAGCTGGAAAGCACACTTGGAGGCACACTGGATCCAAAGAGTACAAGCAGGGCATTCACACCATCACATCTCCAGGTATGATTGCATAGGCCTTACAGCACTTGACAGGAAAAGCACCTGAGATATCTCTGCAGACAGCTGTATTTGAGATGACTTTTTCGAAAGGGCAGATACATCCACATATGCACATCTTTAGACCACTCTGTTCCTTCTCATTTCCTGCAAAGAAATTTGTCCCTTCCCTTTCACAGTATGCCATAATAATAAATTGTAAAGCACATTTGCTACAATGGTAGCAAATCAATACAGCAGTCTCCACCACTATGTGACATATTAAGGGATTCAGAAATGCAGAAGACATGGTTGTATGAAGAAAAGCACTCCTCCACGGAGCGAAGGCAGGGAACTACATGCAGAGGATTTAATTCTCCACAATTTTAACTACTGGCATTTAATTTCCAACACACAGCTAAAACGTGAAATCCTCAGGGCACAACACTGCAGAGGACTTGTGGTGGCCGCTCTGAGTGTCCATGCTATGTCTGAAGGGTTGATTGCAGTATCTGAAGCAGCCCAGAACTGCACAGATATAAAGTTGCTGAAAAGGTTTATTAATTCCCTTCCCTTTTATATGCAAATTTCCTGTGCATCACAGAATCTTGTCCAATGACCTAATTTCACACACATTTCTCAACTGATTTATAACAAATACACCAGTGCATACACAAAAACATATACACATATACGCATTTGATAACATACATTTAAACGTACAGAAAGACCACATAAATTGTTAGTAAGGAGTGGCCAAGACCATCATCTCTGGTGTGATATATCCTGCTTTCCAAAACTATTTCTAAGTTTTCTGTTTCTTTAACTGTCATTAAAGATCGGCTTACAAATTTCATATTAGTTTCACTAGAAATAAAATACTTTTTATGTCTTTAGAATACGGGATGTTTTGGGGAATTCAAAGACACAGCTGTTATACATGTGTTAAACATGTTTACATGCAGCTAAAACTGAAAGATGCATGCTATTAAAACACATACGGTGTTACCCGAGTGACCAAAGATAGGGTATGAATAGAGTAAGGATGAGAGTCTCACAAACAACAGCTTTCAGCGTCTCCAAGAGACTGCTCCTCAGAGGAGCTGGGACTACATGAACAGAAGCAGAAACTGTCAGGACCTGAGGTGTGCTGAGGTTGAGGAGAAGAGAGGACATAAAGCTATCAGCAAAGTGAATAGTGAAGAACAAGAGCTCAGAGCAGACATAGAATGGGAGATGGGGTTAAACAACAGATGGGAAGCAGGAGCACAGCCTGGCTTGTATCTGTGCGAGAAACCAGTAAGAATACAACACTGCTCGCTATAAAATCATATATATGTATACTTTATCTATGATATATTATATATACACGCACACATGCTCAGAAAAAACTGTTTATGAATATTTATAAGTATTTAAACAATACATAGATGAAGTTTTTCCCATCCCTCTGTTCCCTCAGCCACGTGTCACCAAGATGTATTACTGAAACAAGCTTCTACCTCAAACATGTTCACCTGCAAGCAAGCACCCTTCTGGGCTTAAAGATTCAGGACACTCCTATGCATGGTTTGTATGTCTGCCTAAAGGAAAATTTTGTGCTGAATTAGAAAGCAGGGGGAATTTCTGAACAAACAGCACACTAAAATATAGATGAAATTGTGAAGGACTCCATCTAGCACTTCTTAAAATGATGCATTTTTATATGAATCTTCAACCTACATAGCCCAATATAAGAGAAAAAAAACCTGGACAGGAGCTATTAAAAGGCCCGAACTGTTCCCATTTCCATAACATTCCTCATCCTCTCACTACCACATGAACTAGTCTTATCTCTGCCTCTTATGCTTGTAAAAATGTATGCAAACAGTAATGGAACAAGTGACTAGGAGATTATAAAATCCAATTTTCCTGCTCCTAGTACAGATTTCCAATACACCAAAACACCCACCTATGCTATCTTACTCACTGCAGGAAACCCCATGTGTTAGCTTCTACAAAATGTATTTAAGAAGACAAACTTGAACCTTTAAACACACTTAACACAAAAATAAACCACCATATACCATTCAAGACTAAGAGATCAATAATTACAATCATAAGGTTCTGCTTTACCACCACACCGTGCTTTAAAAGAAATAAATAAAATAAATTTCCAGTATTATCTAATGTTTCAGATACTATATTTCTACTAAAACCTCTGTACTTACTAAGCCATCAACACATCAACATATACCCAATGCTTCGTTTTCACTGCAGAATAAAACAAGAGGGAAAAGGAAAGTGTGAGTGTCAAATTGACAGTGGAAGCAATAATGAAGGATTAAAGGCAATGAGAACTCACTGGGGCCTGTAAAAGTCCATTGCCAGAGTCACAAACTGGCATCTTTCTCACAGTTAAAATATTTTGCCTATGAAATGCTTCTATTACTCTTTCATATATTCTTCTGTTCCTCTGGGCATTAATTTCTCTGGGAATTGGCAAACAACCCCTTCAAAAAGCTGACACAGTTCTGGAGCTCATTACGAAAGCTCTGAGGGACTCTAGTTTTTTAACCGTTAAAATGAAGGCAGTCAAAACCTGCCACTATTGCCAAAATACACCAGTACATAAAAATTATATACACATTCTCAGCAGAGTGCAACT
The DNA here is from genome assembly GCA_025448015.1 of Bolborhynchus lineola. Classification (NCBI taxonomy): domain Eukaryota; kingdom Metazoa; phylum Chordata; class Aves; order Psittaciformes; family Psittacidae; genus Bolborhynchus; species Bolborhynchus lineola. Next base: position 24,510 of record JAOEHX010003134.1, read on the forward strand.
TAATATGAATTTGTTAATCAGCAGCATGCCCTCCATGATCAGGTTAAATAGGAAAATGAAGAAAATCCATTGGTATGTGCAGAACACACGCCTGGTACATTTAGGTTATCACTGACTATGAGGATGGAAGTTTTGAGGGAGCCAATTCTTAAACTGCTTAAAATATATTACTTGTTAGGACCTGTAGTCTCTAAAACAGACACTAATTTTCTAGTAGCACTCTGTACTTCAGGGCACAAGAGACTGGCACTGCTGTTCTTGGAAAGAAAACTGTATTTTGGAGTTTGCACTTCATTATACCCTAAACCAAGGTTTATGGTGTCTAATTAAGGGCCAAATAAGGTCTACAAAGCATCAACACTTTTCATTCTAACATAATTTGAATTCTCCATTAGCAAGAATATGATTTAAATACAGCTTTACATTAACTAACAAGGCCCACAGAAAATGAGTATTAAAAAAAAATAAGAAGATCCCTTTGAAGAACTATTTTAGTTTTCTTTTATATGCAGACAAAAAAGATTTTCATATTAAAAGCCTCATGAAGAAGTGTGGCATTGGTTTCAAGCTTTCAATGAACTTAAAACAATAGAGAAAATTAACAGAAGATGTAAATAGGATTTTTTTTAAATCTTCTTTGTTAAAGTTGAAGCTGCATTTATTCTTGGTGTTATCAGCAAATCTTATTCTGGCTAAAAAATAAAAGAGATTAAAATCAACTCTTTTCTGTATATTGGTTACATTGGTTTATATGGAAAACTGACAAAAAGAGTTTGTAATAAACAAAACCATGCACTTAGGGAGGGGATTTCTGAAGGAAGGAGATTTTTGAAGGAAGGATGGAACAAAGGACCAGAAGAACTATACAGCCACCTTGACCAGCATGGACAGCAGCTTTTCTGACGTGTTTTTTTCTGAAGGCAGAACCCCCAAAGCCAAATTCATGAACATTCAATCAGATCAACAGGGATTTCCATTAAAAAAAAAATCAGCAAGCATTTTTTCACTTTCTTTTTAACAATTAGGCCTTGAGTGACAGTATAAATGTAACTTAGAAGAAAACATCAGGGCATACAGTGCTAAGCTTGCGTAATTACATAAGAAATAAAATCATACCTTTGAAGTAATATTCAGTGAAAATCTGCCTTGTTTACACAATGCAAAGATGGCCAAAGACATGGGTTAACAGCTCTGATAGTAAGGCAGTGTTTGCCTCCATCTTTTGTAATAAAATAAGATTGGGTCGTGTTTGAACATCCTATTCATTCTCATCTTAATATCTTTCTCAATGATCTGGATAAGGGGAATGAGTGCACTCTACACCTGCACATGACACCAAGTTGAGAAGAAGCCTTGAGCCACTGAAGGACAGGAAGGCTCTGCAGAGGGATCTGGACAAGCTGGATGGAAGGGCTGTGGCCAGTGGTATGAGGTTCAACAAGACAAAGTGCCAGGTCCTTCATTTGAGCCACAACAAACCCATGCAACACTACAGGCTTGGGGAAGAGTACACAGAATCACAGAATCATAGAACAGTTGGGGTTGGAAAGGACCTTAAGATCATCTAGTTCTAATCCCCCTGCCATGGGCAGCTCACACTAAACCATGTCACCCAAGGCTCTGTCCAACCTGGCCTTGAACATGACCCAAGGATGGAGCATTCACAACTTCCCTGGGCAACCCATTCCAGTGCCTCACCACCCTTACAGTAAAGAATTTCTTC
>JAOEHX010003140.1:0-25582 GCA_025448015.1 Bolborhynchus lineola
CGTGGCCCTCCTCTGGACTTGTTTCAACAGTTCCATGTCCTTCTTATGTTGAGGACACCAGAACTGCACACAATACTTCAAGTGGGGTCTCACGAGAGCAGAGTAGAGGGGCAGGATCACCTCCTTCAACTTGCTGGTCATGCTCCTTTTGATGTAGCCATATCAAGACCTTGCTTTTACCCACAGCTAGCCCCGTGGGCTAGAACTGATGAGCAAAGTACTGAACAAACACAGGAACTGGGCTTCTCTCCCACCTTGTCCCTGTTCCTGTGCACTGCGGATTTGATTCTGGGGCTCTGGGCAGTTGTGTGGCAGATCTGTTTCTATCCCTGACTTTGTTCTTTTGTTCTTGAAAATTCTGTTTTGAGTTCAAGAGAAGGTTATGAGAGAGGAAGAAATAAAGCAGAAGCTTATCCCAAAGCACCGTTTGAGTTCCCTTCCCTCATGTATGGCCTTTTCTCTTTCAGCTCACGTGTGTTGGTGTGGGAGATATATGCAATAAAGGAAAGGTGAGAGCAGCCAAACTCTTCCCAGCTGTGTCTGTAGGGCATGTGGGGGGTGCTTAGGGTCATGTTGTATCCTGAATGTGAAGAAGGACAGAGTGCAGGTGCTTTTCCTCCAGGTTTGCTTATAGTTTTAGCACTACTGTTTTAAAACTGTCCTATTTACGTATAGCCTCTGTCTTTCTGTGAGCCATAGGTAGGTTTCAGTGAGCAAGGAAATCCATCCTGTCTTCAGAAAGCACTAATCATTTCCACATCCTTGTGTGTGAGCGCCATAAGGTTTTGGCGGTTTGAAGATTGCTCCTTTTCTGTAGTGACTTTTGCCCTGCTCTGTGCTTGTCCCTGATGTGGGTTACGGCCCTTCTGCCACTTGGCTGTGTGCGTTTAAGGTCATCTAAATAAGACTGAGCCACTGAATAGTCTAGTCTCCCAAGCAAATTCCACTGGGTCTAGTATGACTCCTTTTTCTGGATTGCTATTTCTGGGGGTTAAGCCAGGACCACTGAGTCCAAAAATCCTAGGTTAGGCACCCTGCCTAATATACTGCAGCTGTGTGCGCTCCAGTGGGGAGCAGAGCTGAAGTGATCCCTGGGAAAGCCACACATTTGTGGATTGCATGCACACATCAGCCTGATATCCTGGTCTGACAAGGGTGAACAAGAAGTTTGGACCCTGCAGTACCTAAGTAGTTTGCTTACTGAAAACCTTCTCCTGTTGCCTCTGTAGCCGCCACTGGTCTTGATGGATCTACCCTTGTATCTTCCCTCACCTTGCTGAGAAAGATCTCCTGCAGTTTCTAAAATAGGAAAAGTCAAAAGGTTTTTCTGTTCCCTCTTAGAATCTTGTGGTGGCAGTGAGTGCAGAAGGCTGGTTTCATCTTTTTGACCTGACTTCTCCAACTTCAAAACACCCAGATGCTTCAGGCCACCATGAGTTGGCAGCGGCAGAGGAGCAGAAGCCAGTGTTCAAGCAGCACATTCCTGCCAACACCAAGGTCATGCTGATTAATGACATTGGTGAGCCAGGAAGATGGTGTGGGAGTGCAGGGTGAGGGAGTTTGGGGGAAGACAGAGAAAATGTGTGGGACTCACAGAAGGAAATTACTCTCTTGCTGAAATAAGTGCTCTAACAAACTACAGCTGAGTCATGGAGGGAAGAAGCAAAAACTTCAGGACCTTTCCTGAAGTGCAAGTTCTCGGTACAGGATTGGAATCTTCAAAGATACTGTGTGATGGAAACCAGCACAGTGGTTTATGAATGTTTGGGCTCTTGGGGCTATGAAAGCCTGAGAGACCCCATCTGTGTCTTTGTATTCCCTTCAGATGGAGATGGGAAGTGTGAATTGGTGGTGGGTTACACTGACAGAGTGGTACGTGCCTTCCGCTGGGAGGACTGGTCAGAGAATTCAGACCATGTATCTGGGCAGCTACTCCTGTTGAAGAAATGGCTTCTAGAAGGTCAGGTAAGGAAACACGGTGCTCGGAGCAGAACTTGTCATACAGTCTTCAAGAGGTGGCTGTCTCAAGGGAAGAAGCACAAGATCTCAGTCCTGTAAACAAAGCAATTGTCATCTTAATGGCTTGAAAGATTTGCCCAGTGCTTGTCCTGTACTAGCAGAGCATCTGATGGGTTGACCTGGGGGACCAGTCAGTTGATCTCACCCAATTAGAGAGCATTAGTAGAAAATACTGCTGTTGCTCTAAAGTGACGTAGGGTAGGGAAACATAACCTTTTACTATAACTTGAACATTTTGCTTGTAGCTGGATTTGTTCAGCTCTGTCAGAAGATCTGCCATACTCATATTTAGGTTCAAGGAGGACAGTGAACTCTTCTGAGGTATTTGAAGTTGTCAGTTTGACTCCATTGGGGGTTTTCTTCTGCCAGTATAGGTGGACAGCCTGTCTGTAAACCCAGGCCCTGACGGCTCACCTGAGATGATGGTGTCTCAGCCAGGCTGTGGTTATGCCATTCTGCTGTGCACCTGGGACTCTGAGCAGCAGGCCACAACAGAGGGAAGAGACAACTCTGCCCCAGGCAGGTAAAGAGCATTACTTCATGTGGTAGATGAGGAGATTCCACTGTAGATACCCATGACAAGGGGGCACCACCACACCATCTTTCTGAGGGGGGTGCTGTCATTTATCCTTGCTTCTCTGACCTTGCTGCACTGCTGGGACTTAAGCGCACCTTCTGTGAACACTCTTCATGTCATAGAATCACAGAATAGTTAGGATTGGAAAGGACCTTAAGATATCTCTGTCACAAAGATGAATACTGCTGCTTTGCTTGTATTCCACTCTTCTTCTGGGTTTGGGCAAGGAGAGTGGCAAAACCATCTCACTGAGGGAGACAGTACTAGGGGCAAAGGTAGGGAAATGAGTGACCTAGATCTTCTGAGAAAAAGTAGTAGGCAATCTTGTGACCTATTAATGGTGGGAAGGGTAGCAACTGAAAAGCTGAGCTCTGAAGCCAAGGGTGATACTTTGAGTTTATTCACTTGTTTCTTCTGGGAGAGGTAATTGGAGGTTTTCCTAAGGAGACCTTTAGCAGCCAGTGCTGTATACCACCAGAGCAATTAGGATGAGCTGAGAGTTTGGAGGGACCCTTGTGGGGGATTCAGGTGCTTCCATGGTGTTCTGTGGGACTTTAAGGCAAACCCAGAAAACTGTAGGAGGAGGGGTGCTAGGCAAGTGTCCTTGATGTCTTGGAGACCTTACTGGAATGATACTTCTTAGCAAGAAGCCAGCCCCAGGCATGATCTGTGATGAATCTGTATCACCCTGCATAGATGCTTCCTGAGTGGAAAGCAGCTGGGCTTACATGGCAGTAATGATAAAAATTGTCTTTTTTTGTTGTTCTTTTTTTTATTTGATTGGAATGCATGTGGCATTCTCCATGCTATTTTTTTTCCCATGTGCTCCTCTCCTTTTTGTTTTGAGCTCTTTACAGGTTTTTGATGTATCAAATCATTCTGTTTTCATTTTTTAAACATCAGAGAGTTCCTTCCATACCTGGGGTGGTATGCCTTGTTTTCCTTGGCCTTTGCCATTAAAATTCTAATTTATGCACAAACTCTTATCAGTCTCTGAATTTATAGATCTTTGGAATATACTGATCTTGGGATTATTGTTGCACAGTCCCAGGCATGGGTCCCTGGCCTTTCTCTGGTGTCTCTCTTTTTCCTAGTGAGGCCCCTATTCGAGATGTTATTCTGCACCAAACATCTGGACGGATTCACAACAAGAATGTTTCCACTCATCTAATTGGTAGCATTGCACGAGGTGAGAGATTAAGAGCTTGGGATCTGTGGCCCAGTATTGATAGTTTTTCAGTGTATCAGTCCAGCATTAAATCAGATTTCCTGTGATTGAAAAATACCAGTGGGAGATAGCTGCAAGAACAGAGGGAGCTCTGCTTCTGTTACCCAGCTCCCAAAGAAAGACAGCTGGATTATTGCATTTGAACTTCTTACAGCTTTGTTCTTTCCCTGGGTATCTCCAACTGTTCAGCAAGCACAGCAGATTTTCAACAGCCTCCACTGGCCTGCATTTAGTCGTCATGAATGGCTGCCATGCCTTGCTTCTGCAGATGTCCTTGGTCTTTTGCATGGCTACAGCTTATGCCCTTCTTACTCCCTAGATGCATCTCTTCCTTTCCATTGCCTCCGCTTTATTCTTTTGTGGTTTTCAGCATTTGATTCCCAGTACCTGGTATCTGTATCCTGCTCTTCGTTCACCTAGGTGGTCCAAATCCCTCCAGAGCTTCCGTATTTAATTTGTATCACTGTCCTCTCTCTCCCTCCAGTGTATTCCATTCAGCTGTTGTATCTAAATCCTCCGCAGCTACTTGTTCCTCTCAGCCCTCACATGCTGCTGCTGTGTCCAGACTTTTTTACACACTGCCACTGCTTTCCTTGTGTAAATGCTATGTGCTCTGATGCGTGCCTGATGTATCTGCTGAACCCTTCTTTTGGTACTTATGGAAAATAAGCAGCTTTCACTTCCCCTTGGAGCCTATGAGCATACTACAAGAAAGCAAAAAATTTAGCTGCATTTGCTCTCTCCAAGTATTACCCTCTGCAATGCTGTCTGAGAACAGTTTAGGCTGCCCAATGTAATTTAGAGCTGGAGGAGAAGAGCAGTCCACTGAACCCCCTTCTCTTCTCCTTTCCCAACTCCTCCTTCTCAGTTCCAGAGTTGTCATGTTTTTAGCATTGGCTCAGATGCTGCTATGAGCAACATGGTCAACAGAACATGAAATCAGTTATTTCACTGCATACTAAGCTTTTAATGTAATGAAAGGTGTCTTGTGAAAATTGAAGGCACAGAGTAAAGGATGAAGAGAAGGTTGGGAAAAGTCCACTAATGCTGAACCATCAGTAATGAAACAGCCTAAGAGTGCTGTGCTGACCAGTTTGCAAGGGGGACACAGCAGATCTTTTGTATCAGAGCCTGTACAGATGAATGTCAGCTAGAGGGAATAGAGCACTCAAAATAGCTGGTTTGCTAGAAGCTGATCTGCAGAAACAGGGTAGTCTGTGTTCTGGGAGCATGCAGGTTGTTACAGCTTGGAACTTTCTATGAGCAGTGGAGGTAGGCTTGCAGTATTATATTTCTCTGGGGAAGCTGCTTATTTGCTTTCAGCTCTGCTGGCTTGTGCCTGACTGCCAGGTTTCCTGGGTTCCTATAGATCTCAGAGAGCCAGTGTCTCTCCTGTGTTGTCAATGAAAGGATGAAATGCAGCTGTATTTGAATACAGCTCCAAGTCCTGCCAAGTGTGACACCGCTTTCAAAACCTGACCTTGCATGTCTTTTCTGATTGGTGGCTGGGTAGAGAGTGTACTGAAGGGCTGAACCAGCCTGCTGGTCAGGGGAGTCTCCTCTTCAGATGTATCTAGTCACATTTGTCAGTGCTGTCCTGCACACAACTGTGATATACAGGTTATTTTTGAGAGAATACTGCTTGCAGTATTTTTACAGCTGTGTAAGTATAGTCCAGGAAAACCAGGGCTGAGTGTGTAGATGAGCTACACGTGTCTAATCTGCTCTTAAAGGGCTCTCTGGTCCTTGTGTTTGTCTCTAGACCAGTGTTTGGTGGGAGGGGATCACACCTGCTGTACAGTTTTGCTGTAACATAAACAATAGAAATGGTAGCATGATCTCCACAGACTCATTCAGGAGTTGCCATGAAGTGCTTTTGTGCTAATGCGACTAAAGCGTTGTCCTTCTGGTGGGACCTCTCTTTTGATGCTGTAACTTGCCAGAACAGTCAAAGGCCATGTTCCCGCCCTTGAAAGAAACAGTGAGGGTAGTTTTAATACTCTTGCTTGGATTCAGCTGTTCTTTACTTTGTCCCCTGTGATGGTCCTGCCTATGCTTGTGCATCACATAGAGAGGATGTGATGTGGTCCACTAATATAAGAACTGCCATGGGCCTGCAGGTGCATGTGTGGTACAGGCAAACTCTTAAGAACAGCTAGCAGAGCCAGACATGCTGATATCAAGTGATAGAAGGTCTTGAGTTTTGAGGTGCCAGTACCCTATAAATGAAAGTCATGAAGTACAATTGTTTGCAAGAATCTGCAGGTATCTGCTAAGCAGAATGTCAGGGCTGGGGAAAAAGGAAGCAGGATGGATCAACTTGTTTGGGTTTTGTTGGGGTTTTTTTAAGAGATGGCTGGGACAACACTTACGAAGCAGCATCAACTCTTGTAATTCTCTTCTGCACTTACAGGCTCCTCCAGTGAGAATAGTGGCTCAGGTCTCTTTGCCCTCTGTACTTTGGATGGTAAGTCCTACTGCTGTCCTGGAAGAAAGGCCCTTGGGGTGGCCAAGGCCTGTCACTGATTCAAAGCAGGGAATCAGGGGCTCAGTGCCTTTTGGTTTGAAAGAAGGGGAGCTGGGCTTCAGCAACGCTTCCTCAGTCAGGCAGGAGAATTTGACTCCAGGACTTCTGCTGACATATTTTCTACAAAGGCACAAAAACTAAGACAGAAGCCAAGGTAAGAGTTGTTGCTGTGATCAAGTCTCCCATAAACCAGGTATATGATAACATGCCTGTATCTGAGGGCCCAATGAAACATTAGAGCTGGGCCTGTCTTTCTGTTCTGTACTGAATTGGGTCTGGTGTAGCACAGGCTTGCTGTCTCCAGGAAACCTGTTGTGTTTTCTTTCTGTTATGAGTATCTGCCTTTCTTGCTCCCCTCATACAGTGTATTAATCTGTGGATTTCAAAATATTTTACAAACATTACTTGTTTCGTCCCATGGCCGATGGTGGGTAGAAGTATTAATACCATGCTGCAGCAAGCATCTGGGAAAATGAAAAGGCTAGGTCACCAGCCCAAAGGCACACCGAAAGCTTGAGATGAAGAGTGAGACTGGAACTTTCCGCTGCTGATTTCTAAGTTGCCTGCTTACCCATTGGTCAAACAACTGCCTGAGATGCCAATTGAAAAGTGCTGTTCCTGTAGACAAGAGACTACCACAGCAGAGAATTTGGGAAGAGTTGGTTTGCTTCCAAAAGCGGTAAAGGGAACGGATGCTGGAACTTGAGTATTGGTAGAGAGGAGCTGGCCTCACACAGGCCTGGAGCCAGGTTCTTTTGCTGTGTCCCGACTGCACTCTGCAAAGTAGGACTGGTCTAATGAGCTGAATGCAGGGTTTCTGTCCAAAAAGCACAATGTGGAGACAGTATGTTGTGCTTTCCCTTTGCAGATAGACAGCCTGGCCTGTTTGGGCCAGATGTCCACCTTCCCGATGATGATCTGCTGGGGAATTTCTGATTATTCTGTGGGCCTGAACTCTGAAGCTTCTGCATCTGCAAGGCTTCCTGCCTTACTCTGGTTGACTCATGAGCTGTAGCAAGGCTGGATGGCACTGTGAGGCTAGATTCATGTTTATGTTCCACTTTCTCATGGCTGCCCTCTCTCCACTCCCCTGTACTGTCACAGTATATCTGGATGATAGAAAAATGGTATAAGGTAGGTGTCCAGTATGGTTTTAGCAGGCAAGAGGCCATGCCCATACTATTAGCCAGCCACATGTCAGCTGACAACTGTCAACATGCTGTCTTGACATGACATGATCTGCAGGACATGGTGAGAAACTTCAAGTTCACTCACTATCTTGTGTGAGATCTGTTGATGTACTGTACTTTGGGAGCCTAGTTTTGGGCAGTTTTCTTCTTGTCTTAGGGTGCAGTCCATTCAGTAGGGCTGTTGCCGTGGTTGCTGCCACTTTTCCTCTCTGTTGCCAGTTACTGATGAGAAGATAACAGGCTGCTGTCCTTCCCACTGTTACCTATTATCAGTCACAGTCCCAACCTTCTGCCTGCACCAGACCCTGGCTGCTGATGGAATGTGTAGGGCCCCATGTTAGCAAACATCTTGTTCCCTTCTAATACTTTCAAGACAAAACTTATTTTAAGGTTTTTTTTCTTCCCTTCAGGGACGTTGAAACTCATGGAGGGAGCAGACAAGCTGCTCTGGTCTGTGCAGGTTGATCACCAGCTGTTTGCTCTGGAAAAGCTGGATGTTACTGTGAGTGTCTGTGAATGGGGCTGGAAGGGAACAAGGCAAAAACGTGGTATGGTTTTGTGTGTAGGAATATAGGAATGGCAGAAGGAATGTTACTTGACTGAAAAAGGCTGGGATTATCTCAGGATGACACAGAGTATTCTGTCTGTGCTGATGCATTCTGCACTCATGTCAGTCTGTCCACCTGCAAGAGGTTGAGCTGTGTTTGACCTGGTGAGCCCAGCATCCTGCTGTGACCTTTTTCATCCCCCAGCTTCTCTTTTATCCTATTGCAAAGTTAAATGGTTTTATACATTGCTAATGCCCTGTCTGTAAGATCTTATGATCCATAAGGATTGCAACAGAGAAGAGAGACATGGTCTCCAAGTGCAAAAAGACTGGACAACTGCAACGTGACTGAGCAAGGCATCCAAAAGTGACATTCAGACAGTAGTGTTCATGTCTCTGAATAAGCAGGAAAGATTCTTGAATGCCCCTGGAAACAGTTGAGGTCCATGCTGATATGTGTTCTTACGGTTCCTACAGGGCAATGGGCATGAGGAGGTGATTGCATGTGCATGGGATGGTCAGACGTACATCATTGACCATGATCGGACTGTTGCCAGATTTCAAGCAGATGAGAATGTCAGCGCATTTTGTGCAGGTGGGGAGCCTGACTGCAAAGCCAGCCCTCACAGCACTTCTCCCTCAAAGCTACTACTCCTCTCAGGGAGACCTGGAGTCCTTTGTCTGTCTGCAGTGGGAAGCAATTTCCCTGTGTATTACTGCAGAAGGTCCAGCCAGTCTTTCCTATGGTGGCATCTGAGAAAAGCTGGGGTGAGGGGAGGTGATGCTGAGGTTTGTCTGTGATGGTTTTGGGTTTGGGTTTTTTTTTCTGTTGTTCTTGGGAGTGCTGCAGTGGTCTCTTGTCTTCCCCACTGCTTTTTATATTTTACTGTTCTCAAGTGGAGGTAAGGAGCTCCATGGAACCAGCCTGAACCTTGCCTTTGCCTTTCTGCAGGCCTCTATGCATGCAAAGGAGGAAGCAACAGCCCCTGCTTGGTTTATGTCAGCTTCAATCAGAAGATCTACATCTACTGGGATGTGCAGCTGGAGAGAATGGAGTCCACCAACTTGTTGAAAATCCTGGATTGTAACCCAGAGTTTGGAAGTCTCCTGCAGCAGCTGGGTGTGGGTGAGTGCAGAAGGGTGGATATATATACAGGAAAAAAGAGAGGAAGGCCTGCTGGCATATGAAGTGCTGGGAACTAGAGTTTCACATACTTCTTGAGGTAGAGGGGCTTTCATGTACTACTTGCTGAAAATCCCTAACAGCTGTCTCTCTTTTCCATAGAAAGAAGTGATATTTCTGCTGTCAAAAATCTGATTCACAAAACATTGTATTTTCCTGAGAAATGGCAGCAGAGCAGCACCACACAGTGTCAGGACCCTGCTGGAATAGACTCCTCTGCCCACTGCACTGTCATCCAGGATCCCTTGTAACAAGTCACATGGAGGCTGACCTCTTTAATACCTGCACAAACTCTTCTGAAACTGGAATTGGGTATCTGATGACGACAAGACTGTTCCCATCTCTGTCAAAGCTTCCAGACAGCAAAGGGCATACAAGGCCAGATTCTGTAGCGGGATGTGCTTGATTATCAGCTTGAATGAAGGTGGTGGGTTGATTTGTTTTTAGCTGAGGAAGCTACCAGAACATTGCTGAGTCCAGTGTCCTGCTTTTTGGCCTTCTGTTGCCAGTTTCCATGTTCTCTGATAGCTGAAACACTTTACAGGTAACTGGGGAGGAGCACTGAGGACATAAATGGAGAGAACAGCTGAGTTCATTTACTGGTTTGGCCTATTCTTACAACTGCTCTGGTGATTACTTCTGAATTCTTAGCAGAATCACAGTGCAGGAACTGCAGATGGAGGAATTGAGTTAGGGAGCAGGCAAGGGCTTTCTCTCCCATCTAGGGGTGTTTTTAAAGTAGGCTCACACATTGCTTACCTTTGCTGCTGCTCTTCTACCAGGCAGTTTCTCACAAACTGTCTCCTGTTCTGAGGAGCTGGAGACGTGTTTGAGAAGAGCCACAACTTGCACTAACGATGTTGTCAAGTGGTAGCACAACTGGTAGCAGCTACAGCAAACTCAGCTGTGATGAAGAGGCATTGCATTCTCCATCTGCTTGGGCAGGGTGATCCCAGAGATGGCTGTGACTTGGCAAAGCAGCTGTGAGCTGGGCAATAAGAGGAATCTGTCTTACACATGGATCTGCGGTATTGAGAGAGCTTGGCCATTCCATAATAATGAGTGGAAGTGCTGCGCTTCCCTCTTATTGCGGAGAGTGCCATGCTATTTTGAGTCCTGCACAACTGAAAAAAGTGGACTGGAGATGATGTTCCACTTGCTGGTATGCAGTCTGGAAAAGGCCGTTGCTCACCCAGGCTGCTTGTATGCAGAGGCGAAGGCAGGAACCTTTCTACATGCTGCTGGTGTTCTGCTTTTCCCCATCTCAACTTGCCCCTTGCTTAACTCTGCTTATTAGGATAGGAGCAGCAGGCTCACCTGCTGTTTTGCATCTGTTACCTTTTCTCACTTGTGTGATGTTTTTCTGGACATGCATAATGGATGTACCAGTCCCTTCACTCTTAGAGCTGCCCCAGAGGGTTGCATCTGAGTCTGTGCAAATGGTAACATTTAAAGATCCTTCAGGCTATCCTTGCCTGCTGTACTGCACTCTGCAAAATGTCCAAGGGCAGCCCTAACTGGAAGAACTTTGTGTAGGAGAAATGAGTGTCTTGTGTTTGGGGCAAAAGGACTGTTGAAGTACCCCCATGCGGTAAAAGGGCAGGATCTTTACATTAAGCCCTGTCTTGCAGTTTCCATCTGTAGATTATATGAGCTTTATAAAGAACAGCTTCTGTACTCTGAATTTTATAGGTGTGAAAGTTGAAGCATGGAGTGGTGAACTGGTACAGCCGTCTGGTCTGTACCAGCTAGCACTAGTTGCTTCTCAGATCACTCATTCTTCTGAGTCTCTGACTACAGTGGAAGTTTCTCTCAATTTTAATGACCTCAGTGTGAAGCATTTTCAAATATTCCCCTGTCGTACTAAGTGTTCAACTGGACCCTTCAGGCAGGAGCTCTCATGTCATAACAGTGATTTTGTAAAAGTGCTGCCCAGAGCAGCAGGGTTTGGGGTTGTCGGCTGTGGAGTGCTGATATTGTAGGTGACATCTAGTGATGGGCTAAGGCAAGGACTTTTGAAGTGTGTCAGCTCTGGACTGTACCCTCAAGGAATTGTCACCTCTTGTGACTCTGAGAGGTACAGTCACCCATCCCAAGGGCAGTCATTATTGCTTCTGGCAAATAATGTGACCACTTGGGCTCTCACCAGTCTCTTAGTCCTTTCCCAGTGAGGATGAGTTTTGTCAGGGCTACTAACAATCACAATAGGTTGGTTTCTTGCTACTTCCAGGTTTCTGTTTCCCAGATGTGAAAGCTACTCTCTTTCTGATCACCTCCTCTCTGTTCAGGTGAAGTACCAGTTGCTACTCTTATTTCCTCCTGTTGACTGAAAGCAGGTGTCCCTATGGGTGGAGTGAACAGTTGACTCTCTTCTGGCATACTTTGTGCCTAGCCCTTTTGCTAGGCAGAAATTTTGCACTTCACAGTTAGTGGAACTGATGCGAAGAGGAGCCACAGTCAAGCAGGACCCTGCAGAGCAGTTTCCAGAAGCATATAACAGAAATGATACTGTAGCAATGACCAAGACATTGCTGAATGCCTTGGCATATGCCATTCTTCTGTCCTGAATACAGACTACTTTTCTTCTTGTGTATTTTCTTGTCCTACTTCTCACACCCCTTTCCTAATTCTGTGGCTTCTGCCTTCCCCACTGGGGGTAGAAACAGGGTGGTTACAAGCAACAGAAAATAGTGATGTGTGAGTTTTCAGTCTTGGCTCACACAGCCTGGGATGTGTACTGCTGCACAGCTGATGGGCTCTTCTGTTGTGTATGCGTTGAGAAAAACCAGATGAACTCCTACAACAACTTGTACCTTTCATGGTTCTATTCAGCACTGTTTGGCTTTGATTGGGGCGGGTGTTCTCAGATGCACTCTCTCCTCATCCACTGCTGAGACCCCAGAGGTCCCCACAGTAATTGCCTGAAGCATTTTACTTGGCTGAGAGTTGGCCCAGGCTGAGCTAATCTGATAGCTGGATTTTACAGGCTACTGCAGTGCTGCTGTATTGTAATTCCCTCTTGAGGCCTAACAGCAAAACAGGATTGTTTACAGACATAACAGAGAACAACTCAATGCTGCCCGTTCATGCCAAATATAAACCTTTATTAGCAGCACAAGTGCAAAGGGGTTTATGAGTGGTTGTGTGACTGAAACTGTTTTATGAAAAACAACTTTGCTGTACAGGTCAAATGATGTCCAAGGATGGAGGGTCAAATTGATCCACTGTTGGACTGTTAATTGTTGAGAAGAAACAGGAAAGGGTTAATGAGGGGAAGATGATATTTTCCTAAGAACCGTATATAACAGAAAATGGGGCAAACCTAATGCAAATGATGGATGGGACAACCTGTGCAATCTAGCTCTCTTTTTGTTAGCCCAAAGATGACATTGCTGTGTGCTGTGCAAGCCCAGGCATGCTGCATTGCGGAAAGCAGAGGTGAGAAAATACGGATGCTACAGATTATCTGTTTCCCAAAACTCTTCTGCAACTAAACCATTTGAGGGGAAAAATGCTGATATTCATTAGTTTCTCTGTCAGTATTACGTTGCTTACGGCACATAATAACTTGCAGATGCGTTTTGCTCCTGTGTCCCTTGTGCACAGACAGAAATGAAAACTGTCAATAGAAGAGTTAATTGGAACTTCTGTGCTGTTACTTGGTGAAAAGACTGCTTTCCTTTTTTCTTTCTTCTTTTTTTCAAGTACTGGACTCCAAGTAATAATCTAGTGACAGTAAGTGCTTCTCAGGTCAGTGCTTCAGGCTACTTCAGCTGGCAACAATTGTCTACTCAGGGAAGGAGCAATGGAGGCTCTGTCTCTGGGCTGATAGTTATACTTTTTTTGTAACTCATTGCCTGTTTGTCCTTGCCAGACAACATGAGCCACACATTTGGAATGACAAGTTGTTCCTTCCCACACAGCAGAAAATGCTGTTTGCTGCATTTTACCCAGTAGCAGATTGGCATACCCACTGGTGCCCGGAAGCTTTATGACCGGGCAGGATTTGCAGGACACAATTGTATGTTCCCTTGCCAGCACACAGCAAGTGAGGAGTCCAACAACATTCTTGGTCATCGGGGGCATTTACAGATAAATGATTCATGACTTTGGTTATGATGCTGAATTTACTAGCAAGAAAATAGAGGGTGTTGCTTTATTTTCCTGAGACATAATAAACCCACTGGCCATCCCTGTGCTTGTTTTTGTGATCTCTGTGCTGAATGCAGTTATTTCCATAACTCTTCAGGTATATCCTGGCATTTGCCAGTGGAGTCTCTTGTAACAAGGACTGTAGATGGTTCAGCAGTCTTAAGTTCTGTAACTTGCAGACCAGCAGTGAAAGAAGGAGCAGGCCTCTGGGTGTATGGATAGCTGGAGCTCCCATTCAAAAGCAAGAGATCCCAAGCTGCTGGAAATGATCCTGATTATGGCTTTGGCAGAGTGCATGTTGGCTTTGGAAGGGGCCTCAGAAGTCCATCTCCCCATCTTCAGGCAGGTTCAGCCGTACGTATCTCACACTTGCCATGTCACACTTGCTTGTCTATTCCAAAGACTTTCTGTGACACACACTTCCCTGCAGCCTGTTTTGCAACTGTTGTGTCCATTCTACTGGAAAGTAGCCCTACTAGGAGCTGAGCACCAAGGCAATTCAGAGAGATTATCCTTAATATTCCAGTGTCTGTATTGACGGGTTTGATCTCATCATGAGGAAGCCAGTGCCGGACACGTTCAGGATATGTCTATGTCCTGCTGTGAGACAGCAGTTTGTACTAAATTTCTACTTTCCATATGAAAGTATTAGCATTTTTTGATCTCTAGTGGAAAAGACTTTTAGCTAACTCCTTCCTTCCCCTTATCCCCCAGAAGCAATAGAGATGGCTGGAATTGGAGGTAGGGAAGTGTATCTGCATTATAGGCTTTTCCAAAAGAAGTTACAATTGAGACAGTCTTCAGCCTTGCTAGCCCACTTAAAAATTACTGAGTTCCCTAACATAGGAAGACTTACCATGTTTGCAGATGGGGTTGAGTTTGCATCATTGAGATAATGTAAATCCTGTTTTATAATCACATCTTTTAAAGCCAGGATCCTGTCTTTCACAATGACAACTGGGATGCCCATGCAATGACACAAGAATGCTAGTCTTTGGAGAAACATGTCATTTAATGCCAAGGAACTCTGGGAGGTGAAGACCCACCAGGAGTTCTGTTTGACAATGAGGAAACAAGGTACTGACAGTGTCAGATTAGACTGTGGTTTAGGGAATGAGTTGAAGTGAGGTGTCAGCCATGGTGTTATGACCTGCAGTACTCATTCAGTCATATACATCTTTCTTTTTTTCTGTGAGCTCTGCCTGCGACAAAATTGGATGGGTTGGTTCCAAGATAACTTGCCAACAGAATATTCAGTGTTTGTCTGAGATCTTTAGTGTGTGGACCTACACGTTCCACTAAAGTCAACTGGAGGAAGACAAAAAGCATTATCTTCTGCTCTGGAGATGATTTCACAGCTGAAAATAAGAGCTTTCACATGCTAGTTTAGCTCTTGCTTGGAAACATCCTCTGTGACTGACAAGTGGCAATCTACATTTATGCATACATATTGTTAGCAGCAAAGAGGAGAGGCTGGTGGGACAGTGGCACAACGTGAGAGAGTGTTAGTAACAAGGATACAGGAAAGAATTCATAGGATTATCCAAAAAGGAAATAATTCCTTTTGGATGAAGCGAATTTGTCACCACTGTGGAATAATTAATTACTTGCCTTGGGGAAGGTAAAGAGGATGCAAAGAATGATTCGTTATGCAGAGAAAAGAGGGACAGATAGAGCTGGTGATTTTCACCTGCTGTAGAACATTAATTCTCAGAGGAACCTGAACTATTAGTAATTTGAGAAGAGGCATGTGAATCACAGAAAGGCTTCAGAAGGGCTGGAGAATGTTCTGAAGGTGAGCAAAAGCAGAGTTATCCCAAGACTGACATACAGTAACATCACCTGGTGAGTTCCAACAGTAGCTAGTGCGTGGGTATCTGCAGTGCTGCAAAGTGACAGGCAGTAGTTAAAACTGTCCACTCAATCCCATCCAGCACTCTTTAAATCATTGGGAAGGTTCCTGTTGGTTTCAGTCTGAGTTCTTGAAGATTCTTGTTCACCTACACCCTCGCCCTAGCCAGAGTCACACTCCAAAGTGGATGCCCAGCAGGCACAGCTTTCACACAGAAGTGGCAGGGACTGAAAGCTGTTGATTCCCCTCCACTTCACTTGGCAGTCCCTTCACAGCCCCATCAGCACTGGGGCTCTGCGCTTGCTCTAGCACCTAACCCTTACCTAAAGGCTCCAAAATGCACACCCACTGCTTGGGGCCCTCACACAGAAGTGGCCAGAGCTGGAAGCTGGTAGTGGCCTTCACCTTCCCTTGGCAGCCACTTGTGGGCATTTTCGAAGCCCACCAAAAGCTATTAGACAATCTGGAAGGCTGGAAGTCACCCAGGGACTTGCCTGGGTGCCAACAAAGCCTGGCAAAATCACTGTGTTGCTCTGGAAGGCAGCAGGGCTCCTCGTAGGCCAAAGCAAAACCTAGCAAAAGCCCTAGGATGTTCTGGAGGGAAGCAGGGTCCCTTCTGGGCACTTGCAAATGCCATCAGACATAGTTAGGGTTGGGTGGTTGGGGTTACAGTTAGGTTTAGGGTTAGTGTTAGGTGTAGGATTAGGGATACAATGGTTTGGGTTATGGACAGGGTTAGAATGAGGTTGGGGGTTTGGGTTAGAGTTTAGTATTAAGAGAGTTAACATTTGATTTAGGATTAGGGTTAGGGAATTGGGTTTAAGGCATTGGAATAACTGAGTTATGTGGTTATATTTAGGGAGTTACAGTTAGGCTAAGGTTATGACTAGTGGTTATGATCAGGTTTTCGGCTAGTGTTAGGGTTAGTTTCTGTGGTTAGGTTTTATATTAGGGGTTATATTAAAGGTTACATTTAGAGATAAGGTTAGCTTTAGTGTTTAGGATGAAGACTTAGATTTGTGTTTAGGATTTGGGATTAGAGTTACCGTTATGAGGTTAGAGTTTTGGGGTTAGAGTGTCAGGTGGTTAGCTTCATGGCTACCATTCAGGATTAGGGGCTAGGGGTTAGGGTTTGTGTAAGGTTTAGGGCTACAGTCATATTTAGAGGTTAGAGTCAGGGTTAGTGTGGTTAGAGATAGTGGTTAGAGGTTAGGTTGGGGATTAGTGTTAGGTTTGTGGTTAGTGTTTATAGTTAGCATTGTGTTTAGAATTAGGTTTACCTTTTGGGGTTAATCTCATGTTTAGAGCTGGGGGTTAGGGGGTTAGATCTAGAGGGTTAGGGTTAGGATTTATGGTTAGGGGCTAGAGTTTAGGACTAGAGGTTAGAGTTAGCATTAAGGTTTAGGGTTAGGTTTAGTGGTTAGGGTTGGGTTTAGGGTTAAATTTACGGTTAGGGTTAGCTTTAGGGGGATAGATTTAGGGAGAAGGTTAGGTTTAGGGTTTGGGTAAGAGGATTAGGGTTTAGGGTTTTTCTGGGGGGTTTTATCATTAATGAATAATAAGAGCTGTAATGGATGTTGTGTCTTCCAGCTTTGGCATAGTACTTGCTGTTGTTCCATATTCCATTTTTAATTGCAAATAGACTCCAGCTGACACACAGTTTTAGGACAAGTCTGAACTGTCAAGAAAGACCCCTAGGTTTGACAAGCCAGTCACACATGCAAGTGATACAAATAGAGGAGTAATTACTGGTACTCTGGAAGACAGGCTCATTGAGTAGACATGTGTCCTGACATAAGTGGGAGATATTGGTGTCATTCAGGAGATTCATGGAAAGTAGTTCATGCAGCCAGAAATAATCAGATGCGCAAGTAGAAGAATGGCAAAGAAGCCAAGGAACAGATCAGAAGCTGCAAGATATGACGGCTAACAATAAAAATCACTAGCCTGATGCTGTTTGTAGGTGGAGCAGAAGCAAGTCACACCATCTAACACTAGCAAGTGCATCCCAAATCACATCAGACATGCTGTACTCTGCTGTCCTTAGCATGTGTTAAACTACAGCATACAGCTTTGGATTTAGGAAAGAACGAACAGAAATGCATACACAAGTTCTTTGAGAAGCACAACAGAAACCGTAAGTGGTTGAATAAAAAACAAAGAGAGCCAGCGGTGTTTAATCCAGGAAGATAGGCAAAATGGTCAGTCATGATGTTCCGAGGATGGACAAAGGGACATTGTGCAGTAGTCGTGAAGCATGGAACAAGCCCTGATCTGCTGCATCTTTCCTAGAGCTAGTAAAGACTAGACTATGTATTTATCATACAGCTATGCTCTAGGATGCAAATAAATAGAAAAATAATTAAATCAAACAATTAAGTGACTTAATAACCACCACAGTCATCGTGGATGAGTTCATAGTTCTATGACCTGCAAGGGAGTCTAGTTCTTGTTTCAGGCAGGAGTAGCAAACTTGATGGGCAGTGAGATGCCAGGACTTGAGGCTGATTATATCATACGTATATTATATATTTGTGTTCAGTCACTAGATTTCAAGTTGAAAGAAAGGATCTGAGAGAGCAGAAGACTCTGGGTGCTGTAATTCAGTATAGCGTTTAAACTGAGTGCCAGGATCTCTGATGATACAGCAGAGGTGATAGGAATGTAGATCTAGCAGCTGGAATGCAGAGAGAAGAGGCCTGGTCAGAAGATCATGGTGTGCAAGTCTGGTTACTACATATAAGACCAAAAGATGATAAGTATTGCCATTCATATAGTATAGCTTAGTGGCCAAGTATGCAGTGGCAAAGTCCAAGCCCCTGTACATGTCCACTGTACTCAGGGCATCTCTGCTCAGCATTGCTTCAAAGGTTTCTTAGAATTAAAATCTCTCAAATTGCTCTTGCTGCAAGGCTTTTCTGAGAAAATACTTCTTTTTTGCTCTGAGCAAGCAAAAAGTAAAAAAACTCCAGCTTCCCTAGAGCACAGGTGAGGGGACTAGCCACAGAGCCCTTCCCACAAAGAAATGGGAGTGGACTCTGCTCATATTGAGGCAAAATGAAGGGAAACATTCATGGCAATCTTTGGAGGCTTTTGGAGAAATTGCTTTTCCTCCTGTCCACAGAGCTATTGAAGATTGTTCATGGGGTCTCTTGTCTCATGAATTGAGGGTATTGTAAAAATAAGTCATTAGAAGGGTAGGGTGAATTTAGTACAGAAGCAGAAATTGGAGTGAATAGGGACAGGTAGAAAAACAAGAACAAAATGCCCACTCAGCACATGGGGACAAACAAGAGGGTCCGCTGAAAGGAGTGATATCTCTCAAGATGAGGCACTCCCAGCAACAAGAGCTTCCAGTACCCATTTGCCTTTGTCTTACTTCCCAGTGAATGCCTCAGCCTAGAACTTAGCAAGGTCAGGGGCATATGAGCCTCACCCTCATCTCTCTCTGAGGGCAGCAAGTCTCCTCAGCCCCATACATGGGGAGTGCTGCCAGTCACTGACCAGGCTCTTCAGAAGCATGTAGAAAAGGCAGCTCTTGACTCAGTGCTTTAAATCTCAGGACTCCTTCCTCCAAGTCGATGCAACACTAAAGAAGGGGAGAGCCAGTTACTTGCTGGACATTTCAGACAGCAAATCTCATGATGTCTTATGACTGGCAAAAATCTGTATAGCTGTCAAACAACCCCACTTTGGGCTTTTAGAAACCTTACAGTTCCTTGCCCTGTCACCCATGCTGTGTCTTTGCTCCTATTCCGTTCAATGGATTCCTCTCCAAACCCTTTACAGATCCATTTCCCTCACTCCTTCCTATGACTGCCTTTGGGGTGATGTCTTCACATCACTTAGCTATTCAGCCCAATGCTTTTTCTGCTTTATGAGTCTGACACATGACTACAAATAACAAATACTTGACAGGCAAGAGCAGTGTTGCAGCAACCATATTCTGTGCCCCCCAGGAGTCAGGCTCAGCAGAGCACTAACCCTGAACTCAGCTGACAAAAGAAGACTCTTTCTACTCATGTCCAGCTAGTGTTGAACCTGAATGTGATCATATAGCTTTATTTGGCTCAAAGCAAGGACACAGTTTGTTGACATCTGCCTTCAAGTTGCAATGCAGCTATAAGTGTGCCTTGCCTTTTCTTATCTCCTCTTCAATTTCCTCTTCCTGTTTGCAACTTGTATGGTCAAGAATACAAAGAATGGGAGATGTGATAGTACCTCATTGGATGATTCCTTTCTTATAACCTTTAAGAAGGACTGGAAAAGAATCAGCGGCTCAAAGCATCCTGCAACCAGGCAGATGTGCAACAAGCACTGCAAGTGGCAACCTGGCAGACCTGGTCATAAGTATTTCTGATGCTTACAGCAACAAAATCTTGGAGAACTTCTTGAGAGAAGCCCTACTGTAAGAAAATATTCCTTACCTTGAGAGACAACAGAGTCTGGAGACCAATGCAAAACTCCAGCATTTCATCATCTGAGAAGAAAGAAGAGACTAGTCAGGCTTAAGACTATAAATGCTGCCCTACAAAGGAAACGTGTCTCCTGTAAGATGGTGTGGAATATGAGAGTACCTGGTTCATAAAGTTATATTGTTATGGTCTATTCAGTATGAAGTAAATAAATAACAAGGAAACTGATGAATTAAACATAAAACCATTAATAAGCACGTGGTAACAGTGACAGTCACAAAGACCAGCACTCTTCTGTCACTGACTGATGAACTGCTGAAGGACCTACTTAGGCACAGCCCTGAAAAGGGTCAAAGTGAACTCTGTAGCTGATACAAGGAGGAAACCATGATTAGCATGAGTACTATGAGATATTTGAGGGAGCTTGTGGGATCATGTAAAACTTACTATGGGCTGTTTAGGGGAAGGGCCAAAGGCAGGAGAAGGCAAGCGGCAGGATGGATCAGGGAAGAACAAGCATGGAAAACTGGAGAGGAGAGGGGATAACGGGGCCAGTCACATGCAAGCAGGCTGTTGGTCATTTCCCTTGTTCGACCGAACCCTGTGCCTGATGACCACAATCTATCTGATCTTCTTATTAACCAATTTTATTAAGTAATTTTTTCTGCATAACCTCTCTATCCTATATGTGACTGCTGCAAGTCTTAAATGTAGAAGATGCCACAGGTTAAAGGGCAAATAGCTGTAGATATCAGCAACCAGAAGGACTGGTGTGCAAGACAGGTGCCAGTAACTGAAGAGACCAAAGGGCATAGGGCTCACAGGGTGTGTCAGGAACTCCACAGGTGCCAGCAGTTAGAGAGACCAGTGTGTGAGAGAAGCCTGGGTGCCAGTAGCTAGGGAAGGAAGCACATGCCCTACAGCTTATACACCTGGATGCCAGCAACTGCAAAGTCTGCACTTGTGTGTTGCAATGTCTGAGTTCCAGAAACTGGAGAAAGACTATGGGTCACAGAGCTTTAGGTCTAGGTGCCAGCAACTGGAGAGATCAAGCATGCGAGAGAGATCTGTGTACCAGCTCTGGCCAGGGGCGCATTGGCATTAGGTTTATAAGCCAGGACATGAAGAGAACAGCACATATGTTCCAGAAGCCTAAATGCCACAAAATAGAAAGACTTGGGTGTGTTTGTATCTCCCAAGCGAATTTAATCCTATATGCTTGTGGGTTTGTATACATAACTAGCTAGCAATCTTCAATCTGGTCTAGCCAGTGAGTAGGAGGAAAACTGCAGCTGGAAAGACTTAAGGTGTGAATCAGCAACTAGCTAAGGGGCTAGGGTCCTGATATGAGTATAAGACAGACATAGAAGCTGTACTGTTATTTGAAGACTGTATATAAGAGTGTGCTTGTGAATCTAGAGACAAAGGATGTGTGAGCTTCTGCTAGTGAACTTCAATCCTGGTCATCCAGAGAGGAGTACCAGGACTAGGCTATTGTGCTGGTGCTCCTGTGAGTGCTGATAAAGGCACTGCTCTATGTGTGGTAATCCCTATGGCTGGCCTTGTCTCTGTCCTCTCAGTGTGTGCCTCGCTGGCATATACGTTCAGCCTTCCTATTGTCCGAACCTAGCACTAAGAACATATATTGGACCGTTGATTGATTAGAGTCATCCATCTGGACTTCAATGTCAGGGAAGGAGGAATCCCCAGGTCCTGGAGTCTGCAGTATTCAGCAGCCACCAGTAACATCATTAATACTTCCCTTATGTCCTGGATGCCCGCTTGCCCTGTAACCAGTGGCTGTATTTTCTGATTTATTTATAACCACATATGCAAGAACACAGTGTGCAAAGGGAGATGCTAGGCACAGATGTAGCAATTCTGTTCCTTCCATGCACCCATTTCCACATCCCAGAAAAATGGCTAGGTGCTACAAGGCTAAATTCACCTGTGCTGGTACTAATACAAGAACAAGTAGAGGGGAAATGAGGGAAAGAAGAGTGAGTTGGAGTGTGGAAGAGGAGGAAGCTCTTTCTAGATGACTAGGAAAGTGGGAAGAATGGACATGAAAAGAGGACAGGGAGCGAGGGAGGCCTTGAAAGATGAATAGTACTCATCAAAGATGAAGAGACAAGTAAAGGTAAGAGGGTAAAGCTGGAAGACTAGTAGGGAGAAAGAACAGGTTAAAAAAAGATGATCAAGTTGTTTTCAGCATATGCATAGCATGATGTAAATGCAGAACATGCAGCATTTTTTCTGTTTTCTGGGCGTGCTCCAGTGTCTGTGACTTGATCTTGTCTCCTACGGCTCCTTCCTTCAAAGAGTCCTGCTTTAGGACACCAAGGGAGACTCAGCACTCTGGGGCTACCAGGTTCTTCCAGGGTGCTCCCTGCAGCACAGGCAGATGAGTACACAGACAAAATCTCTGGGGAATTAGCTGTACCCTCCGTCAGTTTCTCTGATGACTTCTATCCAGCCAAAGACACAAGTGTCTGTTCAGGAGGAGAACATTGGGCACCAGAGGACTAATCAAGCAGTCTGGATAATTTTAAGAGAGGTCCATTTCAGAAGGAAATGAGAATTTTCCACGTTATACATATGTTAAGACCAAAAACCACCTAATTTCTCTCCACTTTTAACATCTTCTGTCTTCTCTGTACTCTTCCTATGCCCCTTGCTTTTTGTTATATTGAGGGTATTCACAGTGCTTAATGAGGTGACTACATCACCAGCCTCCCACTGCATTACATTTTTCCCAGAGATTCTTTAAAATGGCTTTGGCAGGGCAAAAGGGACACAGGAAAACTGAGGAAGAGGAGGGGCTGACACTCTCACCTACAACCAGTGCTGAACACAGCACTGTCTCCTGGCCAAATTGCAACTCCATATGTTCTACTCGGCCAACAACGCTGGGGATGGACATAGAGAGGTCTCCACAGTCCATGGCAGACACTTCTTCCAGCCTGTGGGACACAAGAGGCGTTATTTCCTCAAGTGGAAGAAAAGGAGGAAAAGCAGGACTTCTCACTGATGGTCTTAATGGGAACAGGCCCGAAAGAGGAGGAATCTTTTTCATTACAGCGTGTCTGGAGGCAGATTCCACAAGTAAAACCATGAGGTGCTGTCCATTTGGGTTCCTCATCACTGAGGCTAACCGTTAGCTGAGCAGCTTTTCCCTGCAGTACACATAGACAGGATGACACAGCTCTGAGGTCTGCACACAACTTTGCCAGTGCTCCTGATACCTTGCTCTGTAGCCCACCCTCTGCATCTTCTTCTGAAACAGCCATGTGCACATGCAAAGCTGCTAGCAATTATCATTGGGGCTGGGAATCTAGAGTGCCTATGTTCTTGCCATAGATTTTCTTTTAGCTACCCCTCCTTTTCTACTACACAAAGACTTACCCCAGCTGGTTTAAACAGCTCTTGGAGATGAAATTTGGTAGACACCCAGTGTTAACAGTCGCTTTCAATACCTGACCTTGGCACTAGAAAAAACAATAACAGATTAATTATTGTGGGCTCAAAATTATCATACCCCCTCCTCCAACAGTGTGACAACCCTTTAGACCTTCCTCAGCAACATAGCCAAATATGTACTCTTTTAGGCAGTGGTCAGGAGACTCATCCAAGACAATGGTGGTCTCCTAAGAGCTCTGCAAACCTCTGCCAAAGGCTTCTTTTTGAATTTATCATTTTTAATTTCTATTTGATTGCCCAGACACTTACCTGTTATGAGAAACTTAAACTTGGCGGTTTTTCAGTCAAGAGAATTGGAACTAGATGATCTTAAGATCCTTTCCAGCCCTAACCATTCTGTGATTCTATGTCTTGTCCTGTCTGGTTGTCACTGCCACATCAGCAAGATTGTGGCAAGACTAAGCAGAGAGGCATGTTAAAGCACAAAGTGCAGATACATGCTAAGTATCTGTCTCTGTACTGTGCTTCCCTGTGCCTCCTCACTATCTAAGCAGGTATACTAGCCATGAGTGTCACTATCACATCTGCCCAAACCGCAACCTGCTAACAGTGTCCAGGTAAATCAGCTCTTCCTCATTAACAGACATGGATTCTACTAGGAAAGAGTTAACATCCCTGTAGCTCACAGCAGCCAGCTGTTCATTGCTCAGCTACAGAAAAGGCATTGTATCAGCTCTTCAGAAACAGAAGACCTGGAGTATGAATAGCAATTGCTAAAGAATCACTTTGGTAGCTGGCAGACCTGAGATGCATTGTTGTGATAATAAACTGAAGCTATCACGAGGCAGATGCTTGAGGGTTGCTTCAGAGCAGGCTGGAAAAATTGCAAGTTAGAAATTTGCTAGGATATAACAGGACAGTGATTATGCTGTAGAAAATAGTGTCTCATGCAGTGGTATACAGGCCTGCACAGTTACCAGCTCCAACAGCCTCACAAAAACTATCTACTTTTCAATTATATCACTAACCAGTTGTCCAGACAACCCACCCAGGAGCCTTAGGAGAGTCCTTGGTTCAGTGTTACACAAATGCAACGCAGATCAGGTGAGGAGTTCACAGGCAGTTGATGAGCACTGCAAGCCTTAGTGGACTAAGGAGACTTTTCAACCCATTTCACACTCTCATCTCAGCCCCAAGATTCTTGGTCTATTACTATCAGTCAACAATAATCTTTATCTAAGGGTTAATTATAGAGATTTACAAAAAAAAAAAAAAAAAAAAAAAAAAAAAGTGGGGAGAGGAATCAGTAAGAATTATAAAGAGCTTTGTTTTCTGAAATAATGTCAGTTCCAAAGTCAAGAAGCTGCTTTGACCAACCAAGGTTGATCACAGATTGCTTTGTCACAGAGGAAGAGCAGCCTTGGACAGCAGTGAAATCTTTCAGCATCTTTTTCCAAGTCAATGAGAGACACCACAAAAAAATAACAGCTTGATTTTATGATGCAGATGCCATTCATGACAAGCTTTCCAAAGTGCTTTGCAAAAACTGCAACGAAAAGGGGCAAATTGGCTAATTAAATAGGAGCTGAATGACTGTATTACAACACTTAGACTGGGTCTGCCTGTGAGCTCTGAAACTGAATAAGGCCTTAGGCACAGGGCAACTGTAACCTGTTAGAGTGAAAACACTTATTGCCTGAATTTCCATGTATCACTGAAGTCTATATATCTTAGGCTTTATTACCTAGTTAAGTTCAGTTAGTAGTCAGGTGATGCATTTGTTACCACTTTGAAATTTTCAGGATACTTGCCTGACTGTAAATGGAAGCTCTATGCTGGTAGATGTTCTTTTCTCAGGATATGCTGTCAGAGACAAGAGACTTCACTGGGGTTGTGTTTCATTTCTAATAAAAAATACACCATAGTGAAGCAGTTCTCCAACAGCTGCCACCTCACCTTTCTGGTTAAAATGAACTGGCAGCCTGAGTCCTGTTTCCTGCCATAGATCTGTTGCTTCTTTTTGGAGTCCACGAATGTGAATATGAAAAACAGCAAGACTAAAAAGAAAGGGAAGAGAGCTTCCCTTCCTTCAATGTAAGAAGATTATGTGGGGCAAACAGTGATTGGCTCTTAAGAAGGACAGAAAAAGAGAGAAATGCCTGTGCAGAAGATACTGAGATCAGCGAGTTAAGTGCAGTGTCAGACCTGTTTCCTTGACTGTGATGTTTGTTAACCTTCCTCCATGAAGGAAGGTTAATGTGTATGTCAGTGGGGTTACGGTACATTAGAAACACAAAAGGGGAATGAGTAGTGGACTCTGACACTAACTTAGCTGGGATATGATACCTATGCATGCCTGTCGTTGTTCAGTGTACATGCCTGGCAAAACAGGATCCTTTATCAGTGAGTTTCCTCTTACAGAACAATACAGAGCAGTGATTAAAGAAAAAGAAACACCTTCATTTGCTCAAA